>OZ025240.1:99666445-99746445 GCA_964019155.1 Osedax fenrisi | reverse complement strand
CCCCCTTCTGGTTCCGTTTGAATAGGTACCGTGACGGCGACTGTTCCGGTGGTGGAGGTCAACGGGAGGAAGGCGTCGTCGTCGTCCGTAGAGTTCAATAGGTCGACGAAGGATGAGTACTGACCTCGTGTAGGACACGCGGGCTGGCAACCGGCTAACGTATCTGGGGTATGGTATTCGTACATGTCACGTGGTATCGCGAGAAGTGATCTATTAATAGACGCTATCGATCGTTTGCGCGTGTTGAGGTTTGGCGAATTCGCGGCGTTTTAAAATTGTTTCACTTGTTTTTAGAACGCGAATAATATATTTGTGAAACGGGCGAAATTTTAAATTTTAAACTTTTTCGTTGTAACCGATCGGATATATATATATATATATATATATATATATACTATATTTATATAAAGTAAATTCCCGATAAATCGACATGTCTATTATTATATATACTATATTTGCTTGCATTATTATACGTGCCATGTTAATAAATACATCATAAATACTCTATAACATACTTAATATATCAGTATATATACCGTATATGGTTTGCATATTTACGTCCATTGGGCGTATACCTCCCATATATATATACAACCTATATGTTGTATACAACTTTAGGGGGTCTTATATATATATAAAGAACATTCTGTAATACATTTATTATCGAATTTTCTCATACATTAACATAGAGCTCATATATATATAATATATCACGATTTATATGACCACTAACATACCCTGTTTAACAAATCTCTAAATTTAGTTAAAATAATATTAGGAAAACAGAAAGACTCTCAAAATTTAATTCTACCGATAATATGAACATATTTATCACATTAAGGTCAACTTATCACCATGAATTAATAACTTAAGTTTATATTATGTGTATATAACTTATATTTATAATTATAAAGATATATAATAAAACAATAAACTAGTTATATTTACTATAGCTATAGCTATATATAGCTTACGTAACATGTTTATTTAACTTATATATTATAATTTATAAAACATTTTATTTTTATTTTATTTTATTTTATTCTTTTTACCGAGATAATATGTCGTATATATATATGATTCACCTATCTATTTGTTTTTCGTTATACTATTACTCATGCACTATTTATTATTATTTTACTTTGCTTAACTATATTTAACTATATAATACTTATAAAATTAAGCATATATATATATATACAGTCAACTCTCGGCAAGTAGGACTACGGATAAGTCGGACGTATCGATAAGAGGGACACTTTTAGTTGGTTTGGTTGGATTTGTATCTAGTTCCATGTTAAATTAATCGGATAAGTCGGATAAGTTGGATTGAATAAGTCGGACTTTTCTATAAGTCGAACACACATTATAGTCATTTTTATTAATTGTATACTAGATAAGTCGGACTTTTTATAAATTGTCAGAAATGTTTACTTTAAATAATGAATATTATAATTTTAGTAAGTAATATTACTGAATACAACATTTTATGTTGCTGATTGTTGCATAATTCCATATGTCCGTAACAATGTAACTCGCGCTGCGCATTTCATGTCTTATTGTATGATATTCTAAATCTCGGATAAGTCGGACATCTCGCTAATTCGGATAATTTTCCCGGTCCCTTGCTAGTCCGACTTATCGGGAGTTGACTGTATATATATTAGTATTACTGTCGATGTATCGAAACTTGTATTAATAATATTTACAATATAATTAATATGATATATATATATATATATTAGTGATGTAAATGGGTCCGGGTTTTCGGGCCGGGTTCGGGTCCTGGAGATATTTGATCCTCACAAATAGTTTAAAAAAATATCGGGTTTTGATTTTTTTTAATTTATCTCATTTTAGTCCTGGATTTTAGTGATTGAGTATTTATGATCTTTGATAATTATAAAAAAAAATGTTAAATATTAATTTCAAAATAATTATTAGTAATAACGATCCCAAATGGTATGTTTATTATATCTGATCAAATTAATGTGTAATGAAAATATTTTATATCATGTAATCTATATATATATATATATATATATAAATAATTCATAAATATTATAAATTGACAAATCAATACTATAATAACAAATGTTTTTACAAGTTGACAGGCTGATTAAATATCTACTAGATTATCTATTTGTAAATTACAAATTTTAATATATCGGTCAGTTTGATATATACATATTATATTTAATATAATTTAATATTATAATATTAAATAC
Organism: Osedax fenrisi; assembly: GCA_964019155.1. NCBI lineage: Eukaryota > Metazoa > Annelida > Polychaeta > Sabellida > Siboglinidae > Osedax > Osedax fenrisi. The sequence goes on along the minus strand of OZ025240.1, from coordinate 99,744,217 downwards.
ATTATATTATATATTATATTATAATACAGTATAATTATAATCATTAATTTATATAAATATAATTAATTATAATAATTTTTAATTCCCATTCTACATAATAGTTACTATAAACGGTCCATGGTATATATAATATGAACATATACACCCACACATATATACCATATATTCATATGAGCCATGGTATGAAGTTCATACGGTTGTAATAGACTAACAGCAATTTTATGTAATCATGTATATTTCTATGACTACACTTTCGATATTAACTAATGCTGATTCAATCAGTGATTGTATATATTATTTATACATTTTGATATAATATACTATTATATTATTATTCATATTTAATATACTTTATTATGTTAACTATAAATTTATTATAATAATATACACTTTGTAATGAATAACATTGATCCATATTTATACAATATTATATATATATATATATATATTTATATTAATTTAGATATTTATATTAATTTAGATAAATAGAATATTATAACCTACTATTATTATTGATAATTTAAGTTAACTTATAGTATAAATTATACTATAATAGTAGTAACTATATGATATTGTTTAGAATTAAAGTGACTTTTTTTTCTGAAATAAAATTGCTGTTAGTCCTTATACAACCTTCATACCCATCCGATTATGTTTCATTCAATTTAAATCATCTATGAAATACTCGAAAAATATTAATATATATTTAATTTATTTAAATAATAATTGTAGTCTTTATTTTATAAATAAATATCACTTTTACGATTTACTAAACTCCAGTAGTAAACCTATTTTTCATTATAACATAAAATAATAATATATTTCCGAAAAAATTCATCGCATAATATAAAAAAAAACAATTATAATATATTAAATATGTGCCGATATTTTATTATTTCAACCTAATTATATATATATATATATGTATTTAAATGTGCCGACTAACTCCGATTTATGATAATAAAAACTAATTTAAGGTTATGATAATATATAATTTATAATTAGTGCATGACTTACCATGGTTTTTCAAAAGTATGTGAACATGAAGAATAGAATACCTATTTGTGATATGTATGGGGTGAATTTACTTCTGATGGTACATCGTGCTTACGATCGATATATCTTTGCAGTATATTCATTTTCTTATATCGATTCACAAATAAATATACATTTCATCATTATTATAACACGTTATATTGAACTCTATTACTTATATTATATATATATATATATATATATATATATATATATATATATATATATATATATATATATATATATATATATATATATATATATATGTTCCTATACATAAAAAAGAAACATCCCAAGAATTATATTTTGAATTATTTCAGTAACTATATTTTTACGTTTTTAAGTAATATAAATTTGTTTGAAATATTAAAATGCATCATTAATACAACATAAATATTTCATGAGATGTTGTTTTAACCAAATATTATTTTTAAATATATTTTATATTATACATTATTTTATACTATATTAATATAAGGTAATCGTAATTGTAACATAGTTTCTGTAGTCACATCTTACCCGCCCGCCCGTGTTTGTACAATATTAATAATTTCATACTAAAATATAACATATCTGTTGTTTTAAAGTTGTGTCAGTAGATTCATTTAGATTATATTTTCAGCATAGGTTTAAATATCATAGATTTACATAATAAGTTGTAAATTAAATTTAACTCGTATTTATTAAATTTTCGCAATTATGATTATATTTATAATATTATTTTCGTACAAATGTAGGTTACGATGTTATGTAATAGATATATAAACTTAGTTTTTTTATATACGTATGTAATTCATATTATAATTGTAATCATTGTAACGTAGTTTCTTTAGGCATGTCTTACCCACCCACCATCCCTACCACCCACCCACCTTTATAGTATGTTTGCACGAGTTGCATATTTTTCATCGAATTTGATATCCTATATCGTAATCGTAATATTTATTTAAGCACGTCTACATTTAAACAATATACATTATTAGTTTCTAAATAATGATTACATTGGTGTATATATATATATATGCATATATGCAGCGTGTTAACGTATTAATGTGTGTTGAAAATATTAAATATTTCTGGTGTTAACGATAGAAAGTTTAATTTGATGTTCGTATTTTACTATTTGAATGTCTCGAGACATTGATATTTGATATTTGAATGTCTCGAGACATCTGTTTTCCTCAAAATTGACATCACTAATATATATATATATAAGGGTAATTGTCTCGATAAGCTTTAGCTTCTACAAAAACCCTGGTGCAAACCTAAATCTGATAATAATAATATATATCATATACTTATATTGCAAATATTTATAACAAACGTATGGATGTATCGACAGTAATACTCCCTGCAGGGAGTATTTCGCTATTATTACCATGGTATTACCAAAGCCCTGGTAATGGGCTTTGGTAATACTATAGTATATATATATATATATATATATATATATATATATATATATATAATAATTATACAATTAAACATACACACACATACACATACACACATACACCTATATATATATATATATGTATATATATATATATATATATATATATATACAGTCAACTCCCGATAAGTCGGACTCGCAAGGGACCGGGAAAAGTATCCGACTTAGCGAGATGTCCGACTTATCCGAGATTCAGAATATCATACAATAAGACATGAAATGCGCAGCGCGAGTTACATTGTTACGGACATATGGAATTATGCAACAATCAGCAACATAAAATGTTGTATTCAGTAATATTACTTACTAAAATTATAATATTCATTATTTAAAGTAAACATTTCTGACAATTTATAAAAAGTCCGACTTATCCAGTATACAATTAATAAAAATGACTATAATATGTGTTCGACTTATAGAAAAGTCCGACTTATCCAATCCAACTTATCCGACTTATCCGATTAATTTAACATGGAACTAGATACAAATCCAACCAAACCAACTAAAAGTGTCCCACTTATCGATACGTCCGACTTATCCGTAGTCCGACTTGCCGAGAGTTGACTGTATATATATATATATATATATATATATATATATATATATATATATACTATAACTCTCTATATTGTATAAAATAAACAAGGTTATAAGGTTATACCAATATATTGCAATATATTACCATGGTAAGATATCATTAATATATACTATGTGATAATACTATATAATGTATACAATTAATGTATACAACTAAATATAAATACTTTTATATTTATTTTATATTACAAAATAAATATTTTAATTAAAAAGTTACAACTAAGAACATTACTATATATGATAATTTGTATAAGTAAAACTAAAATTACATTAATTAAAATTCTATAGATTTAGTAAACTATAGTATCAATATATTGTATATAATAATTGTTATCGTATAATTATTATCTTATTATTATTTTCTTCCCGTACGAACGAAGGGGTCTACATGACCCTATTGTAGTGCCTAATAAACCGAATATCATCATCATCATTATACCGATTTATTTAGGTAGGCACATATCTGATAAAAGTAGCGTATTATAAAGAAATACTCCCATTATATACTCGATAAGTCGACAATCTAGCTAAGTCGACATCACAACTATGCCACGTAAATGTCAGTTATCGGATATCTACTGAATATATATATATTAATAATATGTGTATACGTATATGTATGTGTATGTGCAGTGCACATTGTGCACATGTGTGTGGGTGGGTGTGGGTGGTATGTGTATACATATACCACCCTATATATATATGTATACATATATATATATAGTTAGCATACCTTCATAAATATTATTTTCCATTATATTCCGCGGTTACTAATATTATCAAAAAAATTATTATAAATATTAGATTAAATACTGATAATGTTATCGTCAAGTGTATACACTTAATACCATATATGGTATTATCATTTACGTTAATAGCTAATTACGTAACATATGATACAAGGATACTTATGTTATATCATTGATACGTATTGTATTTATTTATAACAAATAATCGTAAAAAACTAAATTACTCATTAATAACTAAACAAAATTAACATAAATTTGTTATTAAATAACTTACTTTTAATAATTATAAAAATAGTCCAATTCTGAAATATAATGTTAATCCGAATGTTATCAATGTAGATATATATATATATATATATATATATATATATATATATATATATATGTATATGTGTGTGTGTGTGTGTGTGTGCATGCGACGTGCGCGTGTGTGTGTATAATCTTATATGTATAGTTATGTATGTGAGTGGGGTATACCACACACACACACACGCACACACAAGCGCACACACGTACGATACTCGCGTATATACTCGTGAAAGTATACTTTATAAAAATATACTCATTAAAAATACTTTATAAAGTATACATATATGTGTGCGTTTGGTCATATTTATATATATATATATATAACCTTAGTTTATAGTCTATACGGCGTATAAGCTCAAGGTTATATATGATGTGTGTATGTATTGTATATAACCTGCGGATTACGATAGAGGTATCCTTCTGCTGATGCTGGCGGAGACGATACTTCCCTGGCGGACGGGCGTGTCACTAACACGTGGTTACCATAACAACGGTACCACTATGTCAGTATGTCAGTGCGTTGGTGTCTGGTCACGTGTGGTCAAGGGTGGTCAAGTGAGCGATGACCAGGGTATAGATGTCCTACTGGCTTGTATACAGTGCATGCGATTTCTAGTTAATAATCGTCATATTGCGGTCCGTGGTAACTATCTTCGCGTGTTTTCGGCCTTGTTCCGAGAATAAGTCGAATATATTCGGGTAGTTCCGGTGGGGTCGGGTGATTTCTAATAAAGTCGGTATATCACGTGATGTGGACGGAACACTCTTCGTACCCGCGGGTTATATGTCACGTGATCTTGTCACGTGGGTGTTATACATCCGTATACCGCATTACTATGGTGGTATCACGTGGTAAACTTGTTATTCTCTACAAGTTATCCGGTTTACTATCTTCTAGTTTCGGTGTTAGCGTATACGGCGATGTTCACCTAGCGAGCTGTAACGGTACTAGAGGTTCTCGTGTGTACGCGGGCGGTTGTCACGTGGGAGCCGGAGGAGGAGAATGACGCTGAGCTATAGCGATGAGATGTGTACGAGCGAGATGTACGCGAACGCTAACGTAATAGATGTCACGTGATGTAAATGCTGGCAATCGATTGGTCGAGAGCCGGCGATAGAGAGAGACCGGTTATCGATTACTAGAAAGTCACTCGAAGCAGTAATATTGCGGCATTACTATATATATATATATATATATATATATATATATATATATATATATATATATATGTACTATATATTTAGTAATATCGTATTTATTTTGTATTATATATTGCATGAATATGTGTATTGTACTACAGATGTATTTGTATTACATTAATACATTATATTAAATAAACAAACATTTTTACTTGTGTTTTGTTTGTATGTTATGTGTATTTGTCTATGTGTATACTATTACGATTTACAAATGTCGTTGATATTTAAATATTATCATGTAATTAATAATTTTAATTATAATTATAATTAAATATATTATTAATTATAATTAATATATTAATTATTAAATAACCAAATTCTATAAATAAATGTATAAGTATGTATAATATATACACGTGTATATATTAATGTTGATTAATATGAATAATTGAATTAATACATACTTATTTTTAATATTATATAATATATATTTTTTCTTACATTCTAAAATAATATTTATTAGTAAACCGATCATTTATAATATAAATATATATATATATATATATATATATATATATATATAAATATATATATATTATACTCATAATTATAAGTATAAATACAAAATGTAATATAAAATATAGTTGATATGCATCATGTATACATAGCTATATTTATTTATTAGAAATCATTCCAGAAACTTCGATCATTATTAAAATATAATACATTTTTTTTGTATTAATATTATTATTATTATTATTATTATTATTATTAATATTATTATTATTATTATTATTATTATTATTATTATTATTATTATTTATATTATTATTATTATTATTATGATTATTATTATTATTTATATTATTATTATTATTATTAATGTTTTTATTCGATATTAATATTCTTGCTTTACACCATTATTATTATTATATTTTCTTCTTTCATTATTATTATTATATTATAAATATTTGATATTTTTATTATAAGGATATTATCTCCTGAATATCCTTCTGTATATTAATTCAATATTCAGAAAATAAATATTCATTCATTCATATATACATATATATATATATATATATATATATATATATATATATATATATATACAGTAAACTCCCGATAATTCGAACTCGCAAGGGACCGGGAAAAGTGTCCGACTTAGCGAGATGTCCGACTTATCCGAGATTCAGAATATCATGCAAATAAGACATGAGATGCGCAGAATATATGCTATAGATGGATAGATAGATAGATATAGTTTATTGTTTAAAACAAACAAAATGACATAAAACAATAATAATAATAATAATAATAATAATAATAAACAAATAACGAATATAAACGAATATATATAATGATTTATAAATGCCATGTTACATATGGTTAAGATATAAAATTAACAAATGATATAATACAAAAATAATAATAAAAAGGGGAATTATTCAGATGCAAGCACAGAGTTAAAGGATTACCGAAATGTGGAATTATGCAACAATCAACATAAAATGTTGTATTCAATAATATTACTTAATAAAATTATAATATTCATTATTTAAAGTAAACATTTCTGACAATTTATAAAAAGTCCGACTTATCCAGTATAAAAATCATAAAAATGACAATAATATGTGTCCGACTTATAGAAAAATCCGACTTATCCAATCCAACTTATCCGACATATCCGATTAATTTAACATAGAACTAGATATAAATCCAACCAAACTACTTTACTGTGTCCGACTTATCGATAATTCCGACTTATCCGTAGTCCGACTTACCGAGAGTTGACTGTATATATATATATACATGTATATATATGTGAAAAATTAAGGTAGCATATAATAACGCTTATCATATACGATATACTATATATATACTATATACAGTGATGAAATATAGGCATCGAAATATATTTGTTATAGCACGTATTGGTGTTTTTATATGATAATGTTAATAATTTAAAAATTAAATTACGTAAATCTTATAATTCACTTTATCAACGGATACGAAATTCTCGTAATTCGCTAATCGTTCAACTATATTATTTTAATGTATTGTGCCCTTCGCATCTATTTACCTTATGGTATACATTTGTATTTAGATAATACTTTAGATTTCGTTTTCGTTTAGTTGTTGTTAGTTTTAATTATTGTATACTCTATGGACCTATGTTATGCATGTCTCATTCTAATTAAATAAATAAATATATATATATATATATATATATATATATATATATATAATATTTACTCGCTTTATAATAACCTTAAATTAATTAAATAATAAATAAGTATATTAATTATATTTAATAAATAATTATATATGTACAATTCTATAGAATTATATTTTATACAAGACCTTTTAATTTTATTATATATATATATATATTTTATATATTCATATATGAATTTATTTATAATCAATCGAATACGTTACTATGATACAATATGATACAATGTATTCTATTGAATAATACCTCCTATAGTTGTATACAACCTATAGGTATATATACAACCTAAAACCTCAATTCCGGTTTTGATAATACTATATAAATATATAATATTGTATTTACTCTAAACACGCGCCGCCGGTCTGATTACTAATTACCTAATTAGCGAACCACGGCCATTACGTAACGAATAGGGTCTACGCATGCGCTCTGGCCCGAGTGAGTGAGTGACCGTTAGGGTCTGAGAGCGTATGTCCTGTCCTTCTCACAGCTGACCGGCGGAACGGCGATCCAAGCGCACGCCTCCCTCCCCGCTCGTTACGTAATAGCAGACGCACGCACCGTCGCACGCCCCGCCCACCACGCATGTCAGTTAAGACGTGTGACAGGCGTTACGACCGTATACTGCATGACTAATTAATTAGGCGACGTGTTGTTTTTAAACTTCTATTATTTAAATATTATGTATAAGGTTTACTTTATATATAAAGTATAATATATATATATATATATATATATATATATATATATATATATATATATATATATATATATATAAACTAATTGTGTGGCTCAGTTGGCTAATGCGTATGTCACTACTAGTCATTACTACTGTATACAATGTACAGTGTATACAGTGTACAATGTACAATGTATACATTGTCCTATAAGACACTAGCCTATAGTCTTAATACGTGGGGTATACGTATGTGTGTACGTATTATAACTGGGTTCTAAACTAGGTTTAAAGTAATATTCAGATGTGTACTAAGGTAATTATGTGTGTGTGTGTGTAAATACATTATCGGCTATCGCTAAAACATTAACATGATGGCGGCTTCGAAGGGACATTGGAGACATATGGTTATAAGTGAAAGTGTCATCTAAGTGTCTGGATGGGATATATATATATCATATAGGTCTCTACCAAAATAAATAATTTAAAATAATACGTAAATAATAATATATATATATATATATATCAAAATCTATATATTAGAATCTCAATATTTTAAATATATTTCTTCAGTCCCTAATCCCCGAATTATTAGATGTCGACGTTGTATTGTATATATATATATATATAGATATATATATATATGTGTGTGTGTGTGTGTGTGTGTGTGCTAGCCTTGATATTTGTTCTCGGAGTATATTTCATTATAATGGTATATAATTATATTAAAATAGTAGAATTAAAACTATAGTTTAAATTAAGTTGTGGTATACATGTGTACATGAAATCACAAAACCAAACGAAATAACTTCGCACTTTATCTCTTCGCAAGAGATCGCTGGTTTCCCATTGTGTATTCGTTGTTTAATTTATTAATGTATATACAACTAACTATGTATACATATATGTTTAATAGTTTACTATTATATATAATTAAATTCGCCTCCAAATTAATTAAACATAGGTTATATATGTTTAAGATGTAATATATAAAATACAATTAATCGATGATGACATTTTTTTACATTCTTAAAAATATCGTTAAATAGTTAACGTATCTCATATTAAATATTTGTGTTATAATTTTAAAGAAAGTAATAATCATATATGATATATATATATATATATATATATATATATATATATATATATAGACGTATACATCTATAGATGTATATATAGTGTAAAGTAACCGAATATATTCGGACAGTGCCCGAATATGGACACTCTCGGTATCTCAGAAACCACAAATCCTACAACAACAAATTTAACGAATAAAATATTCATAATCATAAAAATAGTCTAAAAAGTATTTTTTATTTTTTAATTATTCAAAATATTGTTAATATATCCAATAAACTGATTTTTTTATTACGTTTTTAAATTTATGAATACAAATTTCAACTCAAAACCTTCTCATGAATATACAAATGTATCGATATAAAATATAATACTATATTATTAAAAAATAAAGCATTCTAAAAATTGTATTTTTAATTTCTATATTTGTTATCAAATATTCATTAAGCTATAAGCATATATCTAGAGGTCATATAAGTCCCTGATACGGACACTATATATGTCTTAATACGGACACCCTATAACCAACCAGCTCGCAGCATATGAAATATTCTAAATTTCATAAAAATAACGTGAGTTATAATAGTAATACCAATAAAGCTAATTCTAAAAAAAAATAGTATTTAGATACTTAAATTGTATTATTAATTAAAAAATAATAAAAATAAATAAAATATTAACTAACAAATTACAATATATTTTTCATAAAATTAATTATAAATAACGTAATTGTAATTTGTCTGATTGATTCATAAATAATATATAGTTAATCTAGTGTTATATAGGGTGTCCGTATTATAACACAGGGTATCCGTATTCGGACATGAGTACCAAATACGGACACACCCGTTATCTATTGAATTAAAAGATTAAATAAAATATTAAAATTACAATAATATCTATAATCATATAATATTAATATATGGTAATTTTTGAATAAAAATAATGAGTCATAAAATATTAACCATTTATTGTTAAAGTGTCCGTATTAGGTGTCCACTTTCCCCTATATATACACGTCCACATCCTCTACTTTTTACTATTTATATTTATTCTTTGAAATATATAATAGAACAAGCACAACATGTGAAATATCATATATATGCGGACGGCATTCAAATGTACGCTTAATCTTATTATCACGATCAATTAATGTTATGTGCGAATAATATTCGTAAATGGTTCTTAAATAATAATTTACTTACAAATAGCAGTAAAACAATAGTTGTGCATATATTCTCTTTAATATTAAATATTTCTCTTTCTAATTTTATTTTTCCTGATTTTATATTTGATAATATTTTAATTACAACTTCACCTAACATTAAATTCCTAGGAATATTTGTTTCATGTAATTTATCGCAGTCAGATCATGTGTCATATAAATGTAAATCAGCTAATTATCATTTACATAATATAAATATCATTCGTCAATATTTATGAATAACATCACCTAACATCAACTATTCGACTTATTGAAAGTTTGGTTTGTATCGAGATTAGATTATGGGAATATTATCTTAATTTTAGCTCCAATATATATAAATATATATATTAAAAAAACATTAAACGAGTTATTCGTAGATGTATATATATTATTTTTAATATTCCATATTCTAGTAGATTTTCGACTAGTTATTATTTACATAAATTAAGATGACTAGGGGTATCTTCCCGGATTAATTATAGATTTTTATATTTAATTAAAAAAATAATTATTTCTGGATTACCTTCCTATTTATCAACGTTATTATCAGAGAAAATAACTGAATACTCGAGGCGCTATCCCATGCAACTTGAAGAGGCTCGATGTCGATTACAAATCACTAAAATTCTCTTCAAGATTTCTACTGCCTCGGTATGGAACAAGCTACCTCTATCGATAAGAAATGCTCAGTATATCTCAATATTACGCAAAAGACTGAACAAAACATATTTTATTATAATTTGTGTTTGTTAAGATTATTTGATTACACTTTAGATAATTGTTGCTACTATTATTCAAGTGTATACATAAACTTTATTATTATTATTATTATTATTATTATTATTATTATTATTATTATTATTATTATTATTATTACTATTATTATTATTATTATTATTATATATCATATTGAACCTATAGCATGTTATATGCTATTCAACCTATATGCTATGGATATCAATATCGCCCTTTATTAGATCCATCCTTTACCATAAGATATTCAATACATATATTAAATATATAGATATATCCAACGATTATTCTCAGGTGGCAACATGTAATCATGATATTGTTTATTATTATTACTTTATTTATTTCCGGTTTATTTTATTATTTTAAATGGTAAGTCTGTATTACCTAGGGGAAAGTAACCAAATACGGACAGTGCCCGAATACGGACACTCTTTGTATCTCAGAAAAAATACATCCTACAAAAAAAATGTTTAAAAATGCTAAAAAAGTATTTTTTATTTTTTAATTATTCAAAATATTTCGAATTATCCAATAAAGTGATTTTTTTACGTTTTTAAATGTATGAAAACAAATTTCAACTTAAAACATTCTCAAGAATATACAAATGTATCGATAAAATATAAAGCATTCTAAAAATTATAAAATTTCTATATTGTTATCAAATATTCATTAAGTTATAATCATATATCTATGTCATATAAGTCCCTAATACGGATAGTGTCCGTCGGACATCCTATACATCTTAATACGGACACCCTATAACCAATCAGCGCTCAGCATATGGAATATTCTGATATTCATAAAAATCGCGTGCGTTATAATATTAATACTACGAATAAAGCTCAATCTAAAATGTTTATTATTTAGATACTTAAATTGTATTAATTAAAATAATAATAAAAATAAATAAATTATTAACTAATTAAATTAGAATAAATTATTCATACACTTAATTATAAAGAGTATAATTTTAATTTGTCTGATTCATCAATAATATATATAGTTTATCTAGTGGCATATAGGGTGTCCGTATTATAGCACAGGGTGTCCGACGGAATACGGACATTTCCCGTATTAGAACATGGGTACTGAATACGGACACCCCCTACGGGGGTTCCCCGTTATCTATGGAATTAAAAGATTAAATAAAATTTAAAATCACAATAATATCTATAATTATATAATATTAATATATTGTAATTTTTGAATACAAATAATGAGTCATAAAATGGTAAGACCATTTAATGTTAAAGTGTCCGTATTAGGTTATTTTCCCTACTTTTATTATTTGTATTTCTACGTAGAAATATGTATAAATGTATATACAAATATATATATATGTATGTATGTGCGTATGTAAATATATATATATATATATATAGAAATAAACATAATAAAAGTAGGTAATACAGACATACCATTTTAAATAATAAAATAATAATGAAAAACAGTATAAGTATTAAACCACATAGCTAGAGAGAAAGAGTTTTCTCTCTAGTTCTATGGGTTAAACTGAGTGAAATCAATCGTTGATATATATTTAGTGAATGTATTATGTAACCGGATGGAGCTAATATATATATATGTATATATATATATATATATATATATATATATGTATATATATATATATATATATATATATTAATATATTTAAATAGCTAAATATATAATCCGTTAATAAAAGTAGTTGGATATCAAGTATTAAAGACAATAGTGCTATTGATTGTTTACAGTGGGCGATAATTGATACCGCAGCAGACGTAATTAGCCAATATATAAGAGAGTAATGATTGATTATCGAGGCTAATTATAGTACAAATGGCCGCAATTAAAGTAAACATCAAAGATTATACGACTACCGAATTCGCTATTGAATAGTCTGCTCAATTATCACCGCTTATAAGTCGTACGGGTGATATTTTAGAACGGATATTATTCCCATGTATTACAATTATTTTGAGTTATTTTTACATTTTCTTCCCAGACACAACCTTTTTACATATATGTATACATTACGATTTGAATATATACAAATATCTACTATTTTAATATATATATATATATATATATATATATATATATATATATATATATGAACTGAATACATTTGATTTGTTATCCTATATATATGATAACAAATCTTACAATATTACAATAATTTATATTAAACAAATAATCTAATATAAAATACATGTATACATCAGATAATTATCTCTAAATGATATATCAGAATGTTGTATGAGATACGCATATATATACATATTTGTAATTCATATTATAATATCCTATAGGATATTATCATTGATAACTATTACTTTTTAATTATCAATACAAAATAAAAAAGTGTTTAATCATTAAATGTATTATATAGGTTAATAAAACATATTTTATTAATTAATTAAAAGTAATAATGTATATAATATAGTAAATATATATTTATAATATACAGAAATAAAGCTATTACTAAATTAAATAATAAATATATATATATATATATATATATATATATATATATATATATATATAGTTATAACAAACGTTAAATAATGTTTATATATTGCATAAATATTTATTAAAAATTAATAAAAAATTACAATTTGATAATATATATTTTATTAGAGAAAATAGAATGATATATATATATATATATATATATATATATAATATTTCTAACTATATTTTTATAAGTAAATTGATATTTATTTAGATCAAATTTTTAACAACAATATCAAATCTCAAAAATAGTTATATTTAAATTTATAAACATATATATTTATATATAAATTAATTAATACATATATGTATATATATATATATATATATATATAATAATATAATAACAATAATACTATGACTATTAACAAATAATAATAAATATCTTCATGTATAACACAGTATGATAAATAAACAGATTGTAAAGTTATATAGATATTATTAATATTGCACACACTGCAGTATTAATGGAACCCAATGTAATACAATATAATAACTTCACATTTTAAGAGTTCGTAATATAATTCATGATAGATGTAAGATTAAACAATACATTTAGTATATAATACTAATAATAATTACATAAGGCACTGAGTACATTAGTATGTATTACCTACTATAATAGTAGATGATGATGAGGGGGTGATATGGGGGTGGAGGGGCTCAGGGGATGTTGTTCTTAGAAAATAACATGTCCTAGGACAATCTTTAGATAATATATCCATAATGTTAAATATTGTCTTAGTATAATCCTAGGACAATTTTTAGATATATCCGAAATGAATAAATATTTTCTCATACAAATAGCCCCTGAAGGTTTGATTGGAAGGATGGTAAGCGTTATTCTAATATGCTTGCTTGTGATGTTTGTCAATCTAGTAGCTGTTGAGCGTTTCATAGCAGGAGTCATATTCGTAACACTTCCAGTATAGCGGGGTGGACGGGGTGGGTCTGTTTCCGGTATAGTGGGGTGGACGGGGTGGATGGGTGGGTTTCCGGTAGGCGTAGAGACATGCGCATGCCCAACGTTACGCGATGAACACGCAGTTCTGTGATAGGTCGGACGCTTTTCTGATCACTCTTCTGATGTCCATGGGCGGGAAATTCTGAAAAGTATGTTCAGTTGAGGTGATTTTTACACTTTGTTTTGTTTTATTATAAAGGTACAATTTGTAAGGTACATTGTGTAAATATTATAAAATAATAATAATAATAATACTAAAATAGTAATAATAATAATAAAATAATAATAATTATAATAAAAATAAGATTATATTAATACAAATAATATAAATTATTATTATTATTATTATTATTATTATTTATAATATTATTATTATTATAATGATGTGAGTTCTATAAATAATAAAATATTTGTAACCCAATGATATGTATTATAGTAATAGATTATAAAAGAAATAAGATTTACATTTTTATTTTGTAAATTGTATTGTTTATTAGTGAACACATGTGTGAATGTCAACATTCATAACCTAATAATAATATATTATATTGATGATGTTCCGTTATTAAAATATAATAAATAGTGTCTGCTATTACAACATTCTGATTACGTATAACCTTCTCGATATAACTAAGTTACATAAAGCGTATCGCTAAGATTAAAGGAAAGGTCACTGAATTGATTAAAAACGCATAGAGTCCATTTTCTACACATAAGCATATATTGATAAACAGACAAACATATACACAGACTCACGTATAGATATAGTAGCAGACGTCGCATAAGTATACTGCTACTGCTATGTATATGTGTGAATTCCTGCAAAAGAATCGCGCACACACACACACACACACACACACACACATACACACACACACACACACACACACAAACACACACGTTTCTAATTCACTTATTAATATTCACGCGCGTATACGCACACTATTAATAGAATCACTGATTTGAATAACAGATTGATCGCTAGGGGGCGCTGTTTAATTGTGTACCGCGTAATAGGTCACGTGTCAGAGATTTCTATCTCCTTGTTTACGATGTTACATCACCAAAAGAGAGAGACGAGATGACACAATGTAGTACGTAGCGGATAGTGATCCCGTGTCCACTGATAACACAATAGTCCACCTCATATATGATGACACGGCTATATCAAAGCCCAGGGCTTCGGCTATATGGTTAAGATGGTAAATATGTGCCAGTGTAATTTATTCATTGATATTGATTTTTTAGATAAATATTTGTAATCATTAAAATATATACTTGTTACAAAACTAAATGTAATAAGAGTCTAAGGAGGACTAATATTTTCAAAGTTAATATTTATGTAAAAGTTTGAATTTATATTTTAATTTTAGTATATTTAATAAAAATATAATTATATGTACAGTGATTTATTATTATCTGTATAACTTGATATCTAACATCGGGCTATCATTATTAATATATACACAAATACACGCATACACACACACACGCATACACACACAAATACCCATATACAAACACCCATACACATACACACACACATATATATATATATATATATATATATGTATGTAAGGAGTACATTTATTACAGCTATATAAGATGAATAATAAGATAATATTATAGTATTCTCCCTTATACACAATTTATTATCCCAATAGCAAATAGACATTGTCAACAATAAATCAATAATATTATCCAATTATAATAAATAAACAATAGAATGCATTACATGATGATATAATACAGTAAAATAGCATTTCCTTATTATATTGAAAACATTATAATGTACAATGAAAAAATAATAATAATAATAATAATAATAATAATAATAATAATAATAATAATAATAATAATAATAATAATAATAATAATAATAATAATAATAATAATAATAATAATAATAATAATAATAATAATAATAATAATAATATAAATGATAATAATAATAATAATAATAATAATAATAATAATAATAATAATAATAATAATAATAATAATAATAATAATAATAATAATAATAATAATAATAATAATAATAATAATAATAATAATAATAATAATAATAATAATAATAATAATAATAATAATAATAATAATAATAATAATAATAATATAAATAATATAAATAATATATTTATAATATATTTATAATATATTTATAATATATATATAATTTTATAAAATATAAAATTTGTATTTATCAAAAAAAAAAAATCATAATTATATTTTAAATATTTATTAAATATTCATTAAATATTATTTGAATATATGTATGTGTTAGTAAAGTTATGAAAACTTCATATCATTATATTCATTAGTAGTCATAGAGATACCAAGAATATTTCTAAGTAAATATAGTCACTCTTAATTAATTTGTGAAATTAATGAAAAATTGTATATATGTATCGCAAAATATTTATTACAATTATAATTAATATTTTTTTACATGTAAATTTGAAAAATATATTACAATTAAAAATGAAAAGTTATGTACATGTTTGAATACAATACAAATTTAATAGTTTTTTATAGTGTTTAATATTAATAATATAACATTATAAGAACCATTTTTCAGAAAATATACAGCGATATTCGAGAAGTATGATAAATCAATAGGTCCATTTTAAATGTAAAATTATACATATTTTGTAACATGCTTAATTATTATGTAACATTGATTTGACAATTCACTTTGAAATTATTTAAAACTATAGTATTGCCACCTATATTTTAAACTAATCGGCATTAACATTTATTTCACATAAATAGATACAAGTGAATACTATAACTAGGGCTCGTTTGGCTAGAGTCTCAGCTCGGGATCGTTATTTTCCGAAAAATGAAAGTCTCATCTCGGCATAATTAACATCACTTATATATATTAATCAGTATTTAATCGAAAACATAGAGTTTGGTATCAGGTGAGATTTTAATCAACAGATATTTAAATTACAAATAGATTATTTTTTAATATTTAAATAAATTTGATACAAATATCTCATATTTTCAATTAAATTATCATATAAATATATTATTCTATATATCAAATATGTGATAAAATTATGTATGTAATATGAATAATTTCATTTATTTATAATGAAATTACTAATAAAATAATTATATATATATATATATATATATGTTATATAAATTATATAAACCATTTTAAATAATAAATGAATATTATACAAAATGTATTGATTATTTATTTTATATTATAAATTAACTGTAAATAGATTTACATTTTTATTTTATCAAGGTAAATATTGTATATATTAGCATATTTAATAATATATAAATAGACTAAAATAAAGACAATGTACTATATATATATATATATATATATTATGTAGAAATAATGATTAATAATACCTGTAATAATTTCATGTTAGCTAAGAAATCTCCAACAATCAACTGTTCCTTGATAAGCCTGGTAATATTTAGTGATGATTCATTATACTTATATGTTATCAAATATATAATAGTATTTAAATTTAAGTATTGATTTGAGTTCAATATAGATAATACGTAATAATTCAATGAATAATATACCATTATTATTTAGATAATATGGATTAAAACTAATTATATAATATATAAAATTATGATTATTATTAATATCTAATAGAAACATTATACTTGATTGGTAAAGTAATATATATGAATATAATGAAAATTAATAAATATTTCTGATATAAATATTAAAAATAACAAAATATTATTAATAATGCTTAGAAATTATTTTGCATATAGAATTATTTATTATATCAGGAAAAGTCTCAAATTACCACTAAATATACCTGTATTTCATTAACTATGAGAGATATACAACATAATATATACATAAAATATCAGTAATTTAATCATAAATGTGCATAAAGAGTTATCGAAAAATATTCAATAATACAATTGTTATTTGATCAAATGTGATATATTCGATTAAAGTTTATATATTTGAATAAATGCTTTTATTAAAAGATGATAAATACTTCATTGATTCAAAGATTCATAGTATATACCAACATATGATGGTCAACATATTATAGATAATTTAACTTTCTAGCAAAGACAAGTTATCATCATTTGAATAAGAAATCACAGATATGTTAATGATGTGTACAATATGAATGTTCCAATTACTGGTATCCAAATGTCCGAAATATTGACCCCCATGATATAATATCCGATGAAAATATCGTATTCTCGAATTTTAATAATTATATTAAAATTGATAATTAATTAATTTTTATATTCCGTATTATATATTATATCGTAGAATTCAAACCATTTTCATTATTTATTTTCTCTTATCATCGAATACTCTACCCTACATATTTTTGGCATATTTTCACCAATAGTAGTTCTACAATATACATATTAATACATCTGATTGATATTAGTAATAAAGTTGATCTTATTGTAAAACCTTCATTTGTTAACGATTTCATAACAATACAATTTTGAATACTATGATATATTAATAGCATATAGTAGATACTTCTTAATATAAAATGAGTCAGGATCATTTGGAGTTAATGTTTTCTTCAATTAGAACTCAAGGTAAATCATGCAATAACCCCACAGTTGGCCAATTTAAGATTATAGATGAAAAGACTACCGATGAAAAATTAGGTAGCTACAATTAAATATAACCAATTTTAATTGTATTATAAATTTGTAAAACTGTAAGGCAAACAATTAAAAAGTAAATTGCTGTTTACTGTATGGTACTATGTATAATACCGATTAATCCACTAGCTAGAATCACCCTCTTGGAATGATCCTATATCACTATCTGATTACTATCCTTCTCCTCAATACGTCAGTTGATATACACAGGTGTACCTATCTGTACAAATCCGCTATAGCATGACAAATTGTAAACAAAATTACTGGTAGAAAGATAAAAATAGATCTAAAATTAAAGATAAAGATGAAAAAGAGTGTATACAAAAATGGAAAAAACATTTCTCTCTATTACTAGGAAATAATCCCGATTCGGTAAGGTTTGGTACCTATCCGGAAGTGTTACTAGATGTATCACGATCTATAGCAAACACTGATCACAGGAAACACTACGTTAACTACGAGACTAGAGGTCAACTTAAGGTCATACTAACAGTAACATAGCCACACAGATGTTGATTAGGAAAGGTAACAGTTTAGTGGACGAGAACAGAGAATCCCACAGCGTTAGCACATCTGAAACATCAATAAATGTTAGTGTTAATATACATATAGTTGAGACGCGCAATTCACATTGATATTTAATACATTCAAATGATACATTATCTGTATTCAAGTGTGCAAAATAAAAAGTTATTTGTATTTGTTATCATATATTTATAGGGATTGAACTTATATATATATATATATATATATATATATATATATATATATATATATATATATATATATATAATAATATAAAGGTTTATTGACTCAATGAAAACGATAGACTATTTATATGAGTCAATATATAGTTAATATAGTATTCATAATATATTCAAGTCTGCGTACACACATCACCTAACCGGGGAGAGGAAACTCTTGCGAGAGGAGCAGCATGATCCATCTGAATGCAAAGTATTCGGGTTTGATTTCCTGTTCGAAGAGCACGAGGAACAGGGCTGTGTCAGCTCTTTGTAGTCTATGCATCAGCTGGTTCATCAGGTGTTCTGTGTAGGTAGCATGGGGCATAGACTTGTAGACATCATCTCAATGTGTATTGGGATGGGCGGTATGGATCGTGAGAGTTAATTTGTGAAATATACGGAGGGAGGTACACATTTATATATACTTGGAAATTTATAAATGATGTTAAGCCTGTTTTAACTTAATTTCTCACGTGTTAGTTTATTACTCTAATGGTTAGTGTCTAATCTGTAATTTAAAGTTTTCTGTAAATATTTTTCAAATTTAAAAGAAATATAAGATAAATATTTTTGAGATATTATTAAATTTTAAATTATGAAGGATGTATTGTAACATTTTAATTTATTTATAAACAAATATATAACAAATATTCAGAATATACCTGAATGCTTTCTTAATATAGTTAAATAAAAATCAACAATAATAACATAATTATGGTGTTTTTAATTGAGTAGTAAGGTAAAAATCATAATACTATGATTACCATATATTAAAATTCGTTAATTATCAAAAAATAAATATACACCTAATAATATCACTATAAATGTGTATAGAAAAATAGTGTTATATGATATATATATATATATATATATATAATACTCTATAAATATAAATATATAATTTATATTTATATTTATATATGTATGTGTATATGTATATATGTATGTATGTATTTATGTATGTATGTGTATATGTATATATATATATATATATATATATATGTATGTATGTATTATATATAATCTATGTATTTCTTATTAAAATAATATTAAATTGAAATATGTAGACACATATAATGTAATATATAACATTAGTATTACAATAATAATCTAATTAATAGATACAGACAAATAAAACACATGAAATATATTCCGAGTGGACCCGAGCAGAGTAAACTTTACTCCATTCAGTTTACTATACTGGAGAAGAGTTTAAAGTAAAACGAGTGGAGTAAAGTTTTTCACTCAATATGGTACTCGACTCGTATAACATAAACACATGGCGCTGAGTATAGTGGAGTTTAAAGAGTAAAGTGACCGATAGCGCCCCCTGAGATATAATCTTTACAACAAATAATAGATAAAGTACCCTAATAAGACATTTTATGAATACAAATTTGTATTATTTGTTAAAATGAAAATTCTGAATATTCCCATTAACCATATACATTATAATTAAAAATGTAAATACTTTACTTATTTACACAGTATGGTAGTATGAGTTATTTAACACATTTAAAAAATAGTTCTAAATTAAAAATATTAATGACTTAATTATTAGATTGTCATTTAAAATTTCAAAAAATGTACTATTAAATACATAAATTATTCAAATCATTAATTAATTAATAAATAAATAAATATTAATAATTAATTATTTTAATTAAATTATTATTACAGAACATCAGTTAACTAACAAAATAATATAAAATTTAGGATAGTGGCTAACTATTTTCTATAAATAAATGTTTACATGTATTTATAGGAAAAAAATGGGTTACTAAAGGCGTTTTAACTTTTTTAAATATATTCAATACAATATTTAACATAATGATATATATTATATAGACATACAATAATATTTGTTAATAATTATCAACAATATAAAAATAATATTTTCTAAATATTATTTTACGAACTATTTTATTGGTACTACTTTGGGAATTTGAACCAGCGTCTTACTTCTTGTTTGTCTTAACCAACTTAGCCAACAGTCAGTTATGAATTTATATAATATATTTATTATGAAAATAGACCCTAAGTAATATTTTAACAAATTTTTGTGGATCAAGGAGTTAATGTAATATATGAAAATTTAGAAAATAAATGATAGAATATTGTCTTTAAAGATGATATAGATATGATGTATAATTAAATATGACTTAAAAATTTAATACTTAGTAAAACATTAGTAATATACAATTATCGCAAAATATCAAGGATGTGTATATGATATAATATATGATAAATATGTTAATGAATATACTATACTATTGATTATAAAATGATATCATCCTCATCATCACCACTAGCACCTCCACCATAACCACTACTACTACCATCATAATCACTATAAATCTAGATACGCATATGTTACATAATAGACTAGAATATATATACCTACATATCTAGTTTTATTTCATTAGAATTTCTATTTTCAATTCTCGATTAAATACAAATATCAAACATTCAGAATACAAGCATTAGAAAGAGAAGCGCTTATTATGAATGCGCTTGCCATTGATATCGCAACCTAACCAATGCAGAGAGAGAGAGAGAGAGAGAGATAGAGAGAGAGAGATAGAGAGAGAGAGAGAGAGAGAGAGAGAGAGAGAGAGAGAGAAAGAGAGCTAGTTTAACTAACTGATGCCTGTTTGCGACCGGTCTAGTGTCTTGAGGAAGTTGTCCCTGATCTGAGACATAAGTGCCGTGTAACACCAGAATGTGTCGGCTTCAGCATGTTCTGTGATGAGGTGGTGTGGTGGTAGTGGTATACATTCACTACGGTAATACCATTGTACAGTTGTAGTGCTAGGAAAGCTGGATTTAGGTTATAACCTATATAAATAGGGTATATAAATGTATATATACGCAGACGTAACTATATAATAAGCATGCGTTGATAGTTTATATGTAATAATACGTAAGTAACAATAATTAAATGAGAATATTCGTTGGGGCAATTTATAATTTTGTTTTATTATAGAAATGAATTCAAATATAAATCACCATCAGTACTATTCAATGGAAGATGCCTTAAATATATTAGATATACATATACATACATATACACATATAATGAATAAACTGAATTACCATACTGGAATCTCGATATGACAGTCAACATTGTGATAGTTGACAAAACTCTATACGATAGCGTTATATACAGTGGATTGCGTCCGATAACAGTGTGAGATAGAGAGCATAGAGCATAGGTTACAGGGCAGTCATGCAGTATTAGGGCGTATCTTATACCTATAAGCTATCTATATATATAATAGTTGGGGCAATGAGGTAGCGTTGATAGGCTGCTTAATGAGACATGCAACACTTGTACACACACGCATACACGCAGTTATTAAAGATCTACGATTGTGATCCATGATACTGTGTACTTCTGTAATGGCGTAACGTTATCGAATGTGTTTATTATCTGTGTATAAACATAGAATTGCAATGTATATTGTAAATTATATATATTTCGGTTTGCATTGTATAACTACGTTATTATTAATATATTATATAATAGTCGTTTCATCTTCTTCTTCTACTTAAGATATATTTATCAATATTCTGAATGTAGATATATTTATTATAACTTTGAAAATTAATAGATGAATTATTCACACTTGATATAAATATTGGTTATATAAAAAATGTCGATCTAATAATTTATAATAAATTAGCATTATAATATATTATTACTAAATTTGTAATTAAAACATATAATGAATATTCTGAGAAATACTACATGTAAAATATGTTAAATTTAACAGAAAGTTGTATTATCCAGATATAAATATTTGATAATAAATATAGCATTTCAATAACACTGCGGTTTAGTAATAGTAAACAAAATAAACACTTATAATAAATACTTGGTAAATATATTTGAAATAAACTTTATTCACATGAACAATCATGAATTATGAAATGTACATATGATACTTATTGTTGTAATCATAGGTGAAGTGAATGAACATTATATAATAACTAATATTAGCGCTATTATATAACATCTCGGCTATTAATATCTATCATTATTTATATAATCATATATCATATGGTTTCAGAAATGTTTCCAAATTTTATAATATTTATTAAATAATAAATTTATTTTATTAGAATTATAGAAACTTAAAATTATATATCCTCTCCTATAAGTGACGGATAAGTTTCAGAAATATGTGAAATATGATGCAGATAAGTGTAAAATATGCAAAATAAGTATGGGATCAGTATCATGGTCTTTTTACACATATACAGACGTATATACTGAATATAATATCATATCTAAATATTGTAATATACATTATATGTAAATATATTGTAGATACATAATATATATTAAATACGTTTTTATCTAATAATACATGTAAATGTTATATATATATATATATATGTTGAGAGAGTGAGATAGTGGTGAGCCATTTGTTATACATAGTAAACATGTACAATGATTTGATTGAGATTCACCTTCGCGAGATCGCATGTAAAAGATAGGCGAAATTAAAACTTTAAACTGTATATAATATTGTATATTTTTAATAATTTGTTCATATATATAATAATAATAATATATTATTCTGTAAAGCTATATGTTTATAATAGATAACATTTAATAATAATATAAGTTGATTAAGTTAGTACACACACATTATGAACAATATTAATATAAGTATTACATTTATTATATGTAAACGTTACAAACTATTTATATTATCTAAATATGCTGACAATTTCTATAACCTATCTATAGAAATAGGCATCACCATTTTAGTAGGAATATTTAAAATATTAGGTGCTACCAAGGAAAGGACGTTTGCTCACTATATCTGCAATGGTTACTTTATGTACTCCGAACTAGATACTTTTCAGTGGTGTATTTAATTATATTTCAATTATTTAAACCTTTAAAATAAGGATAATAGAGATTTTATATTTATAAAATAAAATGTATTCATATTTTTAATATTCAGCTGCTGCTGCTGCTGCTGCTGCTACTACTACTACTACTACTACTACTACTACTACTACTACTACTACTACTACTACTACTACTACTACTACTACTACTACTACTACTACTACTACTACTACTACTACTACTACTACTACTACTACTACTACTACTACTACTACTACTACTACTACTACTACTACTACTACTACTACTACTACTACTACTACTACTACTACTACTACTACTACTACTACTACTACTACTACTACTACTACTACTACTACTACTACTACTACTACTACTACTACTACTACTACTACTACTACTACTACTACTACTACTACTACTACTACTACTACTACTACTACTACTACTACTACTACTACTACTACTACTACTACTACTACTACTACTACTACTACTACTACTACTACTACTACTACTACTACTACTACTACTACTACTACTACTACTACTACTACTACTACTACTACTACTACTACTACTACTACTACTACTACTACTACTACTACTACTAGTACTACTAGTACTACTAGTACTACTACTACTAGTACTACTACTACTAGTACTACTACTACTACTACTACTACTACTACTACTACTACTACTACTACTACTACTACTACTACTACTACTACTACTACTACTACTACTACTACTACTACTACTACTACTACTACTACTACTACTACTACTACTACTACTACTACTACTACTACTACTACTACTACTACTACTACTACTACTACTACTACTACTACTACTACTACTACTACTACTACTACTACTACTACTACTACTACTACTACTACTACTACTACTACTACTACTACTACTACTACTACTACTACTACTACTACTACTACTACTACTACTACTACTACTACTACTACTACTACTACTACTACTACTACTACTACTACTACTACTACTACTACTACTACTACTACTACTACTACTACTACTACTACTACTACTACTACTACTACTACTACTACTACTACTACTACTACTACTACTAACCTTTATGACTTGCATCACTGGCAAAGGTGTAATAGATAGGGCCTATGATCTCATTCATTCCCTGTCATCAAGATTGTTATGTATATTAATGGGGATATATATATATGTGTATACAATGATAGTGGGGTTAGGTATGTATAGTGACATAACTATATAATCAATATTCGTTCCGTGTTTATAATTATTCTGTAAATACTAAGATATATTAAGTATTGTAGGAAGTTTATACTAGATAAAGTAATAATAGAAGTAGGTGGTGATTGAACGAGAAACATTCAGGAGGATAATATGAAGGTCAGAAGAATCAAGAGGAGGAGGAGTAACATTGAAGCAAGATGAGGAGTATGATACTATGAAGGAGCAGGGCGATAAAGAGCAGGAGGAGGGCGTGAAGAAGGGGTAGACTAACCTGAACGTAACCCAGACCGGGGTTAAGTTTAGCGTACAAGAACAGTATTCTCTCGACAACTTCCCAGTGAGCCTCTTCCTCTCGACACAGCGGTGTGTAGTCCTGTATGACCTTGAGAGGTTTGTACTTCATCTGTAGTGTTGACAGTATTTATTTAGACACATCATTAATAATAATAATTCTATGCGTAATTTTCAAATAATATATATCCTATATGGATACAAAGACCAAATTAAGATATCCTACAACATATAATCATGAGCGTAGAAATAATCATGATGCGAAACAATATAGGTCGATAAGAAATGTTTTTAATTTATTTTTAGGGGTAAAAATCGAGAGTTTTGAAAATATAAGGAAATGTGAGAATAGATGGTTAACATCACGGTTTAGTGGGACTAGTTACTGTGACGTGTTATTTAAGATGCTTTGTAAGTGTAAGAGTTTAAAACACTTAAATAATAATAATAATAATAATAATAATAGATAATAATACATCAGCATCACAATTGATATTAAATCCCTGTTCAGTATATATCACTTTATATGTCTATATTATAAAAATAAAGGCTTATTCAATTATTTTCATTATATCATATATAAAAATAGTTTCAAATAAAAATAAATATATATATTTTTTTTACTATTACTATATTTCTAGTCTTGTATTTCCGAAAATAAATAATTATATCTTATAATCCTTTATTTTCTTTTAAATAACAATCCACACTATGATATGCCGTTTACAGAATTAACATAACATAATTATTTTTTAGATTAATAGACTTTAAAAAAACAAAAAACCCTTTTTCTTTAAAATTTGTTTACATTGAGTGCTCAGGCCAAGCGTAAACCCTTAATAAAAATAAATATAGTATATATATATATATAATACATATATATATATATATATAATAAATAGAACGAGAACATAACGATAATAATAATAATAATAATAGTAATGAGTTGAAAACAATATATTGAACATGTAGTTAAAACATACATACGTGTATTTCAGATAGAATCTATTATTTCACAACATAAGATGTGGGCGCATATATTTGTGCACAGACTTGGTATATATATTTACATATACCCAGTCTGGCTATCAAAACGTGTACCTAGACTGAGTGTGTTAAGGCTGGGTATACACTAGTGATGTAAATGATGCCAGTCAAATCTAAAGCATGATGCAGTCTCAGTCTCAGTTACCTAAAGTCTCAACTCGGCTCGGGATCGCTTGGCTAGAGTCTCGGCTCGGGCTCGTTTTTTTTCTGAAAATGAAAGTCTCGGCTCGGCATCAATAACTAAAAGTCTCAGCTCGGCATCAAAAAGCTCGGTATTATTTACAACACTATTTGGAATTTACATTATTATTCACTGAATCGCGAAGTTGGCGCATATTATTTTTTTTAAATTGATGTAAATGTGAAATAAATAAAAATTAGTATTAAAATGTAATTTCTAAAAAGCATCATTTCGACTCGGTAAAGAAAATGAAAGTCTCGGCTCGGCATCAAAAGCTCGGCATCATTTACATCCCTAGTATATACTATCCACTTTCTTAAATTGATGAGTTTAATATAACACATGAAATATTATATTAATTGTAACCATTTAATTTATATATATATATATATATAAAATATAATAAAACATTAAAATATATATATATATATATCTAAAATATTAGAAAGTATATTAAGAAATAA
Source organism: Osedax fenrisi (assembly GCA_964019155.1). Taxonomy (NCBI): domain Eukaryota; kingdom Metazoa; phylum Annelida; class Polychaeta; order Sabellida; family Siboglinidae; genus Osedax; species Osedax fenrisi. Next base: position 99,716,013 of record OZ025240.1, on the reverse strand, counting down.
AAACTCAAATCAATTAAAATAGCATTAACTTTAGATTCAATTTACCCAGAATGAGATTTTTTCACTAATAAACCCATATAATTTATGATAAATTTATTAATATATTACATTATAATGCATATTTGTACTTAAATATATTTAGAAAACATACGAATCTTATGATATATATATACATCAATATTTCAAATTAAATATATAGCAGGAAAGTGTGTTTTTCTATTTAAAGTTCTTCAAATATATATATATATATATATATATATATATATATTACAATTTGATAGAAATATATACACTAATAAATAAACTATAGTAAATATAATTCAACTAATTATAATTGATATAATTATAAAAATAATTATAAAAAAATAATGTAAATTTAAAAATGTTATACACTTTAAAAAAGTTGTATTTTCCCTATATTCTACATGTAAATGTGCGAATTTAACCAATATTATACATACTGATGTATTATCTATTATATGTTTTATAATATAACAACTTTGTATATATATATATATTCATAAATATATAATAGTATAATAATAGATTTAATATATCATATGAGAAAGAATCAATAAATAACTTACAATAATCAATAATAACAAGTGTTATTATACTCCTTATATCATCACAGTCTATAAGAATAACAAGTAAACTTGTAAACTTAATATGTTTAATATTTTGTATAGTTCAATTATATAATATATCAAACATACCTTCACTCATGCATGCATATGTACAAACACACTAATACACACACACACATATACACATATACACACACAAACACACACACACACACACACACACACACATATATATAATAATAATAATATGTATTTAAAGAAATCTCATATATATATTGAATACAATACAAATAGCGGATACAAATGGACCCCTCAAGAAGTCATAGGCTTATACATGTTATAAATAACTATGAGAGGCCCCTGACAATACAATACAAATAGTAACATTTTTGTTGTACATAGTTCTTGTTTTTTGTTTAATCATTTATTAAGTTCTTGATAAACACAAGAGAAAAACAAGATCTGCCTGGAGTCGTAACCGGGACCTCTGGCCTACTAGTTTTTGGTTATCCCACTGAGCCATAGACCCCAGATACACACACACTCACACACACACACTCACACATACACACTCACACACATACACTAACGTCTATTCTGTTCACTCCGGAATGATCTCGGCCCACTGTTTCACTCTGAAGGAAGGACATCTCCACTCTTGTGCGCAAGTTCTCAAAGTGTTCCTGAGTAATCGTGGTGTATCAAGTTGAAATAGGAAATGTGGGCGTAATATTCAATGTTAATAAATTAAGATGGAAATTGGAATCTAAATATTAAAAAATTAAAGTTTAAATTATTTGATATCATTTCCTCCCTGCAACAATTAATGTAATAGTATTAATATTATTAGTAGAAAGTGAAAATAATAATACAAATAATAGCATAATACATATATATATATATATTCCCTACTATTTCAGATTTGATGAATCCACTTTCGGGAATTTGATATACTATGGATTTTTGTGATTTTTAGTTGATGATTTATTTTAATATTTAATTTTTTTACTATATTTATTATTCTACTATTTCTTGTTATAATTGTCATCCTATATGATTTGCTCTCCTCATAATTTTAAATGGGTGAAAGACTCGTTAAGATATGCTTCTTCCGTCACCCAGGCAACTGCCAAATATGATTTAATTATTATTATATTACATGTTACATTTATTAATAAGCACACTACAAACCCTCTAAACCCGATATGTCCTTATCCCTAGCAATATATGGAACTAATGGTTCTTTGAAGAGATATACTCATTAGTTAGTAATTACCTAATTACATAATAATAAAGAATGCTGACAGGTGTATATAAATAATACAATAGTTAACAATGGAAGATACACTACACAACTAATGTTAATGTATTATGTAATGGAGTATTTTATGTGTGTGAACATTTTAAATTTAAATAACTAATATATTAATAACAAAACTTGTTATATAAAATTTGTATATAACATTTATATATATATATATATATATATATATATATATATATATAATATATATAAACTATATTACCAAACTATAGTTGTTTAATATGATGACATAGAAATACAATGCTATTGTAATAGAAAAGGTTATTTGTTCAGCACTCAAACACAAGTCATGTGACAATGTGATGTCTTAATAATGGGTAACTGTGCTATCTACAAAGACTATAGATTGTAGGCTATATTGATGTGCACTGCTAGAAGTGTGTACTCACTAATGATAATAAACTATTACTCGATATCAAATACTACTTATTAAATATAGAGACTGTTCGTTTATATGCTAAAGAATGTTGTATTACTATATCGATATATTAATATAAATTAGATATTAGTGATATATTAATTATCTGTTAGTAATATATAATGGAGAAAAGGTTATAAATAAGTGAATGTATTAAGAGAGATATAGCTATTGTTTCAGACTCATATTGTCTTCAATCTGTCCAACTATCACATTATATGTTATACTTTGTTTTGGATGCTAGCATGGGAATCAAATGCTTGTTTTAGTTTTAATACTTATATATTGCTATTTATATTATTAGCTATAACTATTATATTTGTGTTGTATGCGAATGTAAATGTTGTGTTGACATTACACTACTATTAGGTGATATCGAGCTGAATCTTAAATTGGTATCCCACTACTAGTTACCTACAAGTTTAGTGTGATACCCCCTTACTTTCTGGCAACTTGCCTGAAATAAACTTTATAGAGGATATCCCATTACAACTTGATAGGAAATGATTTTAAGTTTAAAATATTTCCGGCAAGTTGCTGGAAATACTTGTAGTTACAAATATACCTTACCCTTTAGACAATATTGTCTATAAACATTCACATATATATACATATATATTACTACTTCATTTAGTACCCTTATTATACCTGATTACATACATTACTAGTACATTACCAGTACATCAACATACATTACTAGCCAGAACATCATATACCAGATGTCTATATAAAATAATGTCATTCATCTCATCACATCTAACTCATCGCACATACATATTTATCGAAGCAAAGATATAACAATCCCTACCTACGCAATGTAATTAATACCTACTCCGAAATCACTGAAATAGATTTAGGTTCGCTGCGATTTGAATACAACAATGTTCTCATCGTTATATTAAATTACGTGCAATATAAATTAGCGTTTACTCAATCTTTACCCCATCGCACATGTGACAACCTTATCATCTCCGGAAGCTGCGCTAGTATCCTCCAGGGTGAGAAGTCTACTGACGGGGTACAGGGTGGGGGTTTGGAAGAATGACAGGTCGGGGTACAGTCTCCTACAGTCCTTGTCGATCTGTTGAAGCATCGCGTTGTCCGTGAAGTACTGGTTCCAGACACTCTTCGGGCTGGGGTTCAGCGGCTGTGGGTTTTAGTGCGCATGTAGAGGTAGTCGTTGTTGTTGTTATTGTTGTTTATCCACACTGGCATGTCGGGGGATATTACTCGAAAATGTAAAGGACATATACAAAGTAGGATATTTTGGTTAGAAAATATAATATTAATGTTATATTAATGTTATACTAATGTTATATTAATGTGGTTTAGTGTCATACTAATGATATGTTAGTATGACACAGGTATTAGTGATATATGAGAGTGGAATTAATGTGATATTGCACACACACACACAAACACATAAGTTATACTTTATAATAAACTGGTGGTGATTGTGAGACAATACTATACAAATAGGCTCCTAGACTAGAAGTCATAGTCAATAAACAATATTATGAACTATAACATGCAGTGTAATACAACATCACTAGTGCATCATCAATGATGATTCATCATGTGATAAGGTATTCAGATATTCATTATCTAATGGATAACTACTGAATACTGAATACACTGAAAGAAGCTTTACACTCACTAAAGTAAAGTCTAGAGATAGTGGAGAATCATGATTCATCTTTTGTATGATTCACTTACAGAAATGTAAACACATATATGTATTTATATTTACTAATATGATGAGTATATAAATATATACAAAATATTGACATATATATATATATAAAAACAGTACACCTTTACCCATTATAAATTACTTACACATACACACAAACATACAAGTACATACATATATGCACATACAGGCATACATATATATATATATATATATAGATATACACACAAACATACACACATACATTATGAACAGGAAAGAATAGATTTACATGAGAATAACATATTATCTGACAAGATTACTGCATGTTCTAATGGGTAGACCAGTCTTTACTAGATTATTAAGATACACCTTGAAAACAAAAAGAATAATACCACCCTTACTAATTTACAAATTGAATTTGTGTAAACAATTTTCACAATATTTCTAAAATATATATAAATAATCTATAAGAAACTGATCTGTATATTTAAAACACTCCATACATGTCAACACATTACTATACATAGGTAATACCTATTAGGTATAGCTTAATGGCACCACATATTTACATGTTAATGGATAATAAATATATACTTCCATGCAACATTAATGTCACATACAACTATTAAATAATTTAAACTCATTTTGTGTATTAAACAAAGGTATATCATATACTTTATATGCTACTGGTAAAATAAATCTACAATATATGTTAATAAAATATAGTATAATTCAAAAAATATATACATTAGATTTTGTCTTGTTTTATTTCTATAGAAACTGTTTTTTTATAAATTATTTTTAATTATATACATATATATATATATATATATTTTATTTTACCATATTTTTTATACACACATATTAAAGTATAAAGGTGTCATAAAATAGGCTTTTTATGGTACCTCTAGATAAATTCCACTGCTAATATGTTGACATATAATAATTAATATGTAATATATAACAATAAATCTAGTTCTAATGATATATTGATTTTGTCATAATATATTTAAACACTTGAGCCCTAACAAATGTTACACAACCTATCTCCTCAACTATTTACAACTTAATAATTCTGCAAAGAACATCAGAAAAAAACATACACATACTTCAATACAACAAATGCAAACATATATACACATATATATAACAGTGCATATACACCTACAAACATATACATATAAACACAATCGTGCATACAAACATACACACACACACACACACACACATAAGCACAAATACAAACATGATCCTCCATGGTGATATCTATACGAGATGAGTCATACTTCTTTGTTCCCGGCTGTAGTATCAGAACATCTATAAACTGTTCATAGATTTTTCTAGAAGTAATGAGTGAAGGTGAGTTAGTTCAGTAGGTTACTACTTATAAGTGGTAGTGATATATATGTTCTAGTGTGTATAAAACTACCGCTACTACTACTACTACTATCACTACCACTATCACTACCGCTACTACTACTACTACTACCACTACCACTACCACTACCACTACCACTACCACTACCACTACCACTACCACTACCACTACCACTACCACTACTACTACTGCTACTTCTACTGCTACTGCTACTTCTACTGCTACTACTACTACTACTACTGCTACTGCTACTGCTACTGCTACTTCTACTTCTACTGCTACTGCTACTGCTACTGCTACTGCTACTGCTACTGCTACTGCTACTGCTACTGCTACTGCTACTGCTGATACTACTACTACTACTACTACTACTACTACTACTACTACTACTACTACTACTACTACTACTACTACTACTACTACTACTACTACTACTACTACTACTACTACTACTACTACTACTACTACTACTACTACTACTACTACTACTACTACTACTACTACTACTACTACTACTACTACTACTACTACTACTACTACTACTACTACTACTACTACTACTACTACTACTACTACTACTACTACTACTACTACTACTACTAATACTACTACTACTACTACTACTACTACTACTACTATTACTACTACTACTACTACTACTACTACTACTACTATTACTACTACCACCACCTTATGTAACCTCTGTTTCAGCAACCAATCATCCCATTGGTCAATTTCATTGGGTAAATAGTTCAAGAGAACCTGTATAAATGGTAATAATGGTAATGGAAGTTAAGTCTTGATATGATATATATTTTAGATATGATATATGTTATACTAAATTATTTTCTAAAAACATGATTCAACATAATAAATTTATATAAATAATATTATAAAATAGCATGTGTATATAAAATGATTGAATATGATACATTTTATCTGATACACGAAGATTGATATTACTAATGTTGATGTAAGAGCCATGTAGCAGCAACATATGTATATATTGTATCTAAGCACATGTAAATACATAGTATTATGTGTGTAAATATACAAATATACTATTTAAATTACTTTACTAATATTAATCATATCTACAAATATTGACCAGTGATCTCTGGTTACTATTACATAATCATTATGTAATCTTATTAGAACTGCTAGGTAGCTAGGTTATTATGCAATCTGTGTGTGTAAGATATATTGCATAACTGCTTCTGAGTAATTAAACAATTTAGATAGTACCTACTAGTTACTGAACATTATTGCCTATTATTATTTACTAGACCTACACTATTTAACTTGTTTTAATTTAAATATTCAGATGGACATAAATAAATTATAGATAACATTTTTGAATTAGATTATATAATGTATATGTTAATTAAAACTGTTTTTCATAATCCACATAAATCATTATTTATATATATATAGAATGTCTATATAAATAAATAGATAAAATTAATATATATATATATAAAATAACTATAATATCATATATGTAATCTATATTTAATAATTAATATAATAAAGATAGGGTTTAAGCTTGTTATAAGTAAATTTATTATTAATAAAATATGTATAAATGAATACCTAGTTAAAATGTATATTGTTATTTTTATTTGGTGGAGTCCTTTCATCCCATCCAGGAACTTAGATGAATTTTTCACTTATAACCATATATGGATCTAATGTCCCTTCGAATCCGCTATCATGTTAAGGCATACATGGTATTATCGAGAGCCGATCATGTATTTATACACAATTATATAAGATCACTTCTATATAATATTTTTAGACCCATTTTATAAAATTAATTAATGGTCCGGAAGAGGGTCGAACTCGTGTCCTACTGCTTGTGTGTCTGACTCCTTATATATGTATCTATACATATAAAAGAAAGTCTATTTAAATATTTATTTATTTATTTATTTATATGCGTTCGATGTTTAAGAAAATGGCTCGACGGATTTACAAAATTTAAATTGCTACTAATTCTCTACGAAAAAAGTATTGTGGTTATTCGGATGAATTTTTTATTTCCACCTCTACACCGATCATAATTACGTAAAACTGTCCTTTTAGAGCTATTTTCCCTATATCAGGAAATCTTTTGATTTTAGTAGAAAATGTTTCATACATAAAATCTATGCGAATGTGAGGCGTTTCGTAAAAATGTAGTTATATTCACTTTACCATAATTAATGCATTCGTAAATGGCAATAAACGGTGATATCGTTTACGTTTTCGATATATATAACGAAGAAATTTTAAATTTTTCAATAAACACTTTACATTTAAGTGATTTGTTATAAATAAATAAATTGTTTTCTATAATTAACTCTTTGTTTACATCTACGTTGATAACGATTAGTTACTATTATACCCGGGCAACGCCGGGACGTAACCCGGAAAATTATCAAGCAAATGAAATTAAATTGAATGATGACAAATAATAGTTTATAACCAAATCTTACAAAGTGTAAATAATGAAGATGGAAAATTGTTTTCCCTGATACCCCCGTAGGAACTGGAAACACTTTTTTGATTAATTTATTGCAAGCTAAATTGAAGATGGAAAATAAAGAACATATTGCCGTAGCATCATAAGGAATAGCAGCAACTATATTATTGAACTGTAGAACAGCCCATTCCATTGTTAAGATACCAATACAGTTAAACGAAGATTCCATTTGCAGTATAAAGAATAATTTAAAATCAGGGAAACTATTTAGAAGCTGTAGATTTATTGTTTGGGATGAATGCACAATGACTCAAAAGCACGCATTAGAAGCCGTCGATAGAATGGTAAGAGACATAGTAAACAAAGATAAGCCGATGGGAGGATAGACATTAATAATTAGCGGAGATTTCAGACTAATCCTTCCAATAGTTAAAAGAGGTACAAAGACAGACAACATAAATTCGTGTTTGAAAACTTCAGTAATGTGGAACAATATAAGATTAACTAAAAACATGAGAGTAGTATTATCAAACAATCAAGATACAGCCGCATTCGAAAATCATCTCTTAGATATAGGTAATGGAATGACGCAGAAAAATAATGGTATGGATATTATCCCATGCGGAAATTTAATGGAAAATTAAAATGAACTCATCACGACAATTTATGAAAATGTAGAAGACAATTATTTGGATGAAAATTGGCTTTGAGAAATATTTATATTAACACCTAAAAATGATAATGTATATATAATAAATCAAAATTTACTAAATAAATTTCCAGGAGAGATGGAAGTATATAGGTCCATAGACAGAGTACAAAAGAAAAGAAGTTGTAAATTATCTCATAGAATTTTTGAATTTCATTAAACTTTCCGGATTACCAGACCATAAACTAGCACTAAAGTAGAAGCGCCAATCATGCTACTAAGAAATTTAAATCCCCCAAAATTATGTAATGGATCCAGATTGATCATAACTAATTTACAAATAATTTGATAGAAGCCAAAATACTAACGGGTCAATATAAGGGAGAAGAAGTCATGTTTCCCAAAATACCACTGATACCATCAGATTATCTCTTTAATTATAGAAGGCACCAATTTCGAATAAAACTTTGTTTTTACATGACAATAAACACATCTCAAGGACAATCTTTTAAAGTCGTGGGCTTAGATCTTGAAACCGAATGCTTCGCCTACGGTAAATTATATGTAGGCTGTTCAAGAGCACGCAAAGAACAAAAATTATATATACTGGCCAAAGATTTTCATATATATTATATAATATGAAAATTTTATATGAAAAACATATATTTTTTATAAATAAGAAAATATAAATAAAATTTGTAATAATTATAATGTCATTCGTAATAGCAGGGCAACATTTAAGGGGATCCCGCACATTTAAAATGATGGTAATTTATTTTTTTTTATATTTTATTCTATTACATAATAATACTTATTGTAGTGTTTTTTATTATCTGTAAAATAATTAGACATGAATTCAGTCTAGAAGTTGCATAAAAATGTGTTTTTTAACGATAAGATAATGCTATTATATGCTATTCAATATTACATTGTTATGCTGTCAAACTTCAAACGCTGTTTTCTCAGAATAATTATTTCGCGCTAGGTATGTGCATTCAAAAATATAGAACATAAAAACTATTATAATTATAATATTAGATATTAATATAATATAATATATAGACAATATACAATATATTCTAATTATAATATTAATTTGTTTTGCTTTATATAGAATTTAATTATATGAATAGTAAAATAGAGAGATATTTAATAAAATGTATAGAATTCATTGTATTAAATGATAATTTCTATAGAAATACCATCATTTTAGTATTTCTAATTTTTAATTTAGATATATATAATATAATAAATAATAATATTAAAAATAACTTTTGTATTTTCCTATGCATGTATATATTATGAATACATAACATAAAAAATTAGGTCAATTGAATGAATAGATATCAGTTCTATTTTTTTTAGTGGACATATATTTTTCCTATCTATTTATACACGAAATTTGCAAATTTCGTGTTATGTGCGGGATCCCCTTAATACGTTATAATTACCACTACAAGTATAATACCCGGGCAACGCCGGGCCGAAGCCAGCTAGTATATATATATAGAATAACTATAATGTAATAATATTTAATCATGTGCTGATATTTATTAACAATAACATAGATTTTATATCAAAACCTGTATTCTATGGTAAATAAAGTGTTTTACTTAAAATATCTTATAAGTATTTATTTCAATAGCAATAATTATTAATTATTTCTAATTTATAATAAACAAATAATTACTGGTTTGTTAACGTTATTATGAAATACAGATTTTCAAATATAGATAAAATACTTACGAGATATTAATGAAGAATTCATTAGTCAAACGTACATTATACGATTTTAATATCATATCATCTCACATGATCAATAGTGAATTGATTATGATATAATAATGATGTAACAATGACGTAATAGGTGTATAGTATATATCTATAGACCCCTACTGGTTACATCAAGTGGTAGAGGCTATATCATGAAGACTGACCTTCCAAGCGATGCATCTGATACCTCTTTCGTGAGGACAACCTATACAGGAGTGAGGGGGAGGAGGATGATAGTTGTGGTATTAAGCAGTGATTTCATTACATAAGGGACACATACACATGTATACAGGTAGCTAGTTAAAGCTATAAGTGATAACAACTAGAGCTTAATAGAGAGAAACTTTTCCCTACAGCTGATTATGTTAATAATGTGTAATAACAATAGTAATTATATGTGTCTAGATATTGAAGCCCTTCAAAAGTAGACAGATATTTCAAATATTATTAATTAGATGAATTATATTATAAACGAAAAAACTTTTAATAAATAATAATTATTAGTATTATTATTCATTGAGTATTATTTGTTAAGTATTATGCATTGAGTATTATTTGTTAAGTATTACATTTAATCTAATTAAGAGTTTGTCAATTAATAAAAAAAGGTAAATATAACTTGTTCATTTAAATTGTAGATAAGTATATATTTTCACTATATGTGTATTATATATTTGTTAACCATTATATTATTATATATATTGTGTTTATTATGCAATGATTTGACTGTTTACAATTAATCGTTATAATATAGAGAATAGAATCCTCTAAAAAAATTATATTAAAATAATAATTATATCTCATAATATGTAAGTTATAAAAATATAATTTTATAATGAATAATAATTAAATCTATAATATAATTCACTATGTAATATATATTCTATACACAATATAATTGATAATATCAACAATATTAGGATGTAACCATCGAAGCAGAGTTTTCTAAGTGCAGGGGTGTCAATCTTAGAGTCTTGGAATGCGTCATCGAATTTAATGATTCTGATTTTGTAGTGATAATTATTATTAATTGAAATGATTAAACACGACCTGTGATATCATGAAGTCACGTGATATCATGAAGTCATGTGATATCATGAAGTCACGACCTGTGATATCATGGAGTCACGTGATATCATGAAGTCACGACCTATCGTTACGATGCAGTAATATCTATGTAGTTAATCGACAAATATTGAAATAATTTTAAAGCACACCTGAATATATATATATTATATTATAGATATGCTTGCACTTTAAACATACTCTATTCAACTATATATTATTTATATCGGTATATAATATTATATAATATTTATTATATATATATAATCAATATATTTATATCATATGATTCATTTTTATTACATGATTCACATTTATTTATATCAATATTGTATTAATATTGTAATTAATAATAAGATTAAATTGTAAGAATAGTTTAAACTGGGGGACTCTTCCTTCGCAGATTCTATTTATAAAAAAATAATATTTTATTTTATCTAAAAATACTTTATATAGTCAGCTATCTTTCAACAGCAAAAATCCTACCTAAATGTTCTATATTAATCTATATTAATAGGTATAAATTATATTTTATTATACCTACTAATGAAAATAAACATCCATTATAAGCAATCCAAATATTTCACATAACTTCGACAGCCTTTTTTCAGTATTTTAATTTGATAAATTTTACTCTACTAAAATGTCCTTATGCGTGCGTTTATATAAATTACCTATTCGCACATTTTAAATCTTTAACTTGCCCAATATAGTAAATATTCAAAATGGATCATTTGAAGCAGTCGATATCGCGCTATCAAAATCGGACCGACTCAAGTCTGTTTTTTTTATGAGCAACTTGAAAGTTATAGGATATATAAGAGTGTTAGCATACAACTTCTTGATAACAACCTACACGCAAAACAACCTGAAAGTGTTTCAGTGAGAATAACACGTTTTAAAGAATAACTACCACATGCAGATAACTTCTTAATATTACTATTTCTAAATGTAATTTAATTAGAATATTTTTACTATTATAATAAAAGTATCACGGTTATAATGTATAATTTTAAATATTTATGATATTAGACTATTTAATCACATCTTAATGCTTATGTATCGTTCAAATTATCTTATAATTAAACCATTATTATAACCAGCTATATTATCTATATTTGATTCGTTATATTCAACTTATTTTATTTTCATATTTATTTTCAATACTACGTTATATTTTCTAAGTAAATAGATCATAATTATATATAATTCACGATTTGGTATAAGAACCCGGATAGATATTGAAGCAAATCCTATGATCTAACATTGAAAAAAAGTATTAGTATAGTAATAAAAACAAACCAACTAACGAAAGTTTTAATGTAATGGTAAAATATAAGCATTATTAAACTTTAAAAAAAAACATTGTTATAAATAAATTTAAAATAGGTAATAATAATATTATATAAGTATAACATACACTTAGGGACGGGTATGATAATATACATTTTTCTGAAATCTGAACCAACATAATATGAGCATGACCCAATAAACAATACACACTACAATCATAGAGATATCATGTAGTATATTGTGACAATACTATTGTATTATTATAATAATAATAAAATAATAGAAAGGTTTATTGACTCAGAAAACGATGGACGTTTATATGCGTCAAGTTGAAAATAATAAAACAAATAGTTACACAAATAATAATAAATTTAAAAAGAAGACATTATAATGATAACATATATAAATGTAATCGACATTTAAAAGTAATAAATGATGACATGGCCCGTAATTCATCAGGAAGACTGTAGCAAGTGTAGCCTTACTCTTGCTACAATATTTTCAATGTTAATACTCATGCAAACTAAATAAAGCTGAGTTATATCCATTGAGTCAAACCTTCTCATCATATATATATATAACATAGAATTAAATAATAATTAGTACTAGTTTTGGTAAGAATAACATATCAGCATTCATAATTTGTACATATAAACAATAGATAAAATTTCACATGAAATCCTTATTCACTTTATGGTGCATATAACTGACAACAATATTTTATTTATCAGATTTCCAGCTATAACTATAATTAATTGTACGTATATTAATAAGGTTTTTAATAAATATATTATGAAATTAATTAACTATTGTCAAATTATATTTATATCAAATTATTTATTTTAAAATTTAAAAAATTCCCTTTATTGACAACAGACAATATAAATAGTGTCATTAAGGACATCTACTATGGTAACTTTATGTACTCCAAACTAAATACTTTCCGTAGTATATTTAATTATATTTCAACGATTTAAAAGATAACAAAGATATTTATTTATTTATAAAATTTCTATATTAATATATTTTTTTTAAATAAAAATTTATTTATTAATTCGGTTTGTATGGGAATATCTTTTCCTACCTTATTTATGTCGACATTCCAAATAATATAATGTGTATTTCATTATATAAAAATTTGTTATAATTATATTGAAATACTTAATTTAAAAACGGATTATGGTCAAAAGCTTCACGATTTTAAAAATAAACTATGTACGACTGTAAAAACAAACGACTGTATAATTCTGTATTAAAAGTAGTGATTATATAGTTATTTATAAATAGTATAAATGAATAGTATTCATGTTATTATATAGTTAATATAATAAAATATTAAAAGAATAATCTTGCACCGTAATCGTATATTCCTACTAATATTCAATATTAATATAATTATTAAATGTATATACACTACTACGCGTTATTTTAATTTAAATGATATTTATGACTCATATTCTTGTGATTGTGATATCTATATAAAATATATTATGTTTACGTGTAGTTAAACTATTATAAAATTACTAATTTGAATAATAAATATTATGGGGATGCAAAGTGTAGAGTATTAAAAAAATTTCTCAAAACTTGTGACATGGACCATGTCACATGGTACCTTAAAAACTATGTATTTCATTGATGTGTATATCAAATTCAAATATATACACCTCTATCACATGTAATACGATATATTCATTAAGAGTAAACTAAAAGTTTCACAAAATATAACTTAGTAGACGACCTGTCATTGCTATCATTAATAAAATTAAATGATTAATTATTTTTTTTAATTATATTCTATTATTATGATTATTATAGAGAATATTGAATATGGCCCTCATTTTTTTGATTTCGATTACTGGGGTCAAATTTAAAATATTTTACATGTATCACCGGGAGACGATCAAAAAGGACGAGTTGGTGGTTACAGATTACATTTGAAATACGAGTTAATAGTATATATGTATATATTGTATTGGTATTTGTGGGTTATTTGGTTTAGTTTTGTACTGCTCGTTTTTTTTTAGCTGCATTTAATCCCAAAATGAGCCTATATAAATTTATTTCACATTTAAAATGTAACCTTTGCTACTCAACTCATCCTTTTTGATCGTAACCCGTATCACCTATTTTAGTCTATCTATACTTTAAAATATTTATAAAAGCTACTTTATATATATATATATATATATATATCATATATTATGATATAATATATAATTATTATATATTATAATAATATATTTTAATTATACATATTTAATATGATCATATATGACACTATTTTATAATGTACAATATTATATGAACTACTGAAATGAGTATTTTAATGTTGACCTCATATATCGTAAGCAAAACAAACGGGGCCATATTCGATATAGACCGTAACTATAATCTAAACCTAATATATTTAAAAAGGGGATTTAGACTAACATCGGCACCCAATATGTCATGTGACTAACCGAGAGTTAAAGTAAACAATGCGTGTAGGGATTATATAATATCATATTAATATATAAACATACGGTATTATGATATGTATGTATATATAAAACACGAATTCACTACTCGGTGAATAATTTACTAAGAAATATACCACCAGCGCGAAATGTTTATTTGAAATTTCGGTTTGACACGTGACTTATTGGGGGCCGTTGTCAGTATTCAGCAAAAAGGGGCGGTGTATTTTAATTAGTAATTTATTTATATTTAGTTTATACATATTTATCTTAAAGTAATATAATGTTATTATGTTTTAATTTCTTTTATATAACAACCTTCTATCATGGTAATTCATTTTGTATTCGTCTTTATTCGAATTAATCATTATTAGTTTAGGACAAATATTTCAAATTTAAATAATTCATATTTTTTAATATTTTTTATTTATAAAAGAGTTATTAACATTATTTATATTTATTATATATTTAATACAATAAAATCAATAAATATAAATTAATCATTCAGATAATTGTGTTAGTATTTGAAGCATATAATATAATATGTTGTTATATAAATCGTTAAACAAATTATATTATATATATTTTCAATTTATTTTCAATTTTGATTTAATATATCTTTGTAATAAAGGGATTTATATTATATAAAATTTACTTTTGACTAATTAAAAATTGTAAACATACAAAATAATTATTGTACTTTTTAATGTATTTATTTATATCGATTAAAATAAATTATTGAAAATTAATATAAAATTTGAAATATTAAACATACATCCAAAAAATATTATAAATATATACCCAAATAAAAATTAAATATATGTGTGCCATTTTTATTCAATAATTTGTTATACATTGTTATTTTAACTCATATTAAAAATGGTTATTATATTATTGAGTAAATATAAATGTTAATTAATGATCTTTATTTTGTATTTATTAATTGTTTTATTAAATATATGACTTTATTATTAACACTTATTTTAAAATGTGTTGTTCATAAAAATGTTTTTTTGTAAAAATAATTATGTATTTATATTTTAATATGACTTTTTAATGTTATTTGAGTATTAGTTTTATTATTTATGTATACTAATATTTTATGGGATATTTATTTTAATTGTAGTATTATACTACTACTAAGTTACTTAGTAAGTATACGAAATATATCATTATTAATTTAATTATTTATTTACCAACTAATAACATATAATATTTAATTTTATATTAAACATGAATCCCGAAGAAGGCCGCTTATTATTATAATTTCACAGTTCAATTTTTATTTTGGAGTTGTTTTATTTCTTTAGTTTGGTTTTATTTTTCTTTTATTTTTACTGCATTATTATAATGATTATATGATATAATTTATATCCCTAAGTGAGCCGGTCTATGCTCATCTTGGCCGCCGATATCAAGTTGGGCGTGACTAAATATATATATGCTTTTATAGGTGTTCACTCGCATTGTAATGCAGCTAACAAAACATGGAAATAGTAAGACCAAACCCAACCAAACGGTGAAAATAATTATTTTAACTAATACCCAACATTTTAATAAGCACTCCCAACTTGAACTTTGAAATATATCGGCTGCCAAAATGGATATTCACGAGTGACACTATAACATATCGTATAATGCGTTACTCTGTCATATTATTTTAAATTGTGCAGTAGACTACTGCAGGAATGGCAAAAATCCAAAATATGTTGCTGTGGTTTTTTGGTTTTACTATGGTTTTTGGTGTTTTACTGAGGTTTTTGTGGTTTTTCATAACACATTAAAAGGTATAAAATCATTTTATACCTTTTAATTTTAAAAATGATTAATAAAAGTATAGGTTATTATACAAATTGATAAAAGTATAGATTATTATTAATTTATTGTATAATACATAAGAATGAAGTATATTAATTTAATATATAAAAACAGTGGTATCAAAATCATAAAAATACCTTATTTGTATAATTTTTTAATATTTTCTAAATACAATATTGTATTATTTTTTATATAATTTTATTCTATAGAATTGTAATAAAATATTTTGTTATTGAATCAATTTCTATGAAATTGTATTTTGATTGAATGTCATGAAAAATATTATATTTATTCTATAGAATTTTATTTTTAATAGTAATACAAGGGAGATAATACTATTTATTATATTCATATTTTAATATTATATAAATGTTATAACATTATTTATATATTTAGCTTAAAATATAGAATTAGTAACATAATTTAATATATATTATATGTATATCTATTAGAATGAAAATTATTAAATGTATAATTTATTAATATAAAAAATCGAAAAACCACAAAAAATATCAAAAGGTTTAAACCTAAAAACCCAAAAACCCAATCTCGGCCAACCCTGGCAGTAGTGTACCGTAATATAAGTACCGCCCACCTAGCACTCTGAAATTCTTATAATAATAATCGGCGTACTTTCAGATAATTCATATTTAAATTATCATAATGATATATTTTATATTATTAATTTTTTAATTTATTTATAATTATTATTTGTATATTTATACAAATAATTTGTTATTATAATGAATATTATTAAAAAGATATATTAAATCAAATCATATCTTTTTTTAAATAAAATATTTTACTGAACATATTCATGAATATAACTATAATGTAATACTACATTCATTCATTTTGTTTAGTAAAATATTTATTTATAAACAACATATTATTTGTATGAGAACGTAATTCTAAGGACCATCAATGATTTAATTTTTAATATTACCTAATGTAGATACCTAATATATATGTAGTGGTAGGCTCAATGCACTAACTGTATGGATTTTTGAATAGTTAAAATATATTTTCTTAACATATCAATAGTCTATCATTTTTTATAATTTCTATGGTTTTGATTTTCAATATCGCAATCTAGTACAATTATATAAATATAAAATAATTAATATATACTATCTCTACATACACTGTGGAACATGGTATACAACTTTGTTATCAATAATATTCATAGATTTATAGTTTACAATTAAACTATAAATCTATGATAATATTACATGATATATATATTGTTTACAATTGTAGTATATTATCATCATTATGATGATTAATTTTATTGTATATTAATAATACCTCATATTATATTTTTTCATGATAGTGTAAATTAAATCTATATTTATAACAACATTTTATTGATGCTAAATATGATGATTTAAGTATGTTAGTATTAGATTACCATCATTTCTACACTAGTATTATTCATATTTTAATTGAAGTATATCAATTATATGATTAATTATTAAATTATATATATATATATATATATATATATATATATATATATATATATATATATATATATATATATATATATATATATATATATATATAGTTAATATGTAAGTTATTTACAATAAAAACATATTAATTCTCAATATTCTTAATTCCTTACAAGTCATATTAATCCGATAATTATCGTACTTATAATATATATGTAGAGTGTAACAAGTTATTAATAAATATAATAATACGTTACATTAATCATATATATTGATAATAGTATATATGTTTAACTTAGTAACCTGTAAATTACAGGCTGTAATAGTAATTGATTGTAAACGAGTATACAATAGTCTATAATACAATAGTTTATAATATATTTAAATTGAATATGTTTACATTTTTAAACAAAAATTGTGCGCATATAATTTATTTCGATGACTCAATATGCCAGAATAATCAATCAATGAATTAATAAAACGGTACATAAACACACAAAATTAACAAACGATAATT
Source organism: Osedax fenrisi (assembly GCA_964019155.1). Lineage (NCBI taxonomy): Eukaryota > Metazoa > Annelida > Polychaeta > Sabellida > Siboglinidae > Osedax > Osedax fenrisi. Next base: position 99,697,139 of record OZ025240.1, on the reverse strand, counting down.
ATATATATGTGTCTAGTTTACATTTAACATATATATTATATATAAAAATGATATTATTATAAAATTTCGTTTACTAAATATTAAATATAATGAATCATTTAAATTTGTATTATATTTCCTAAACCGGCCACCCGCCATTGTTTCGACAGTCAGGTGACACTATTGGCTCCGGCCAATCACCACACGACGGACCGCCTAGCCTATGGGACACCGCGCTCCGTTTCTGCGCTAAGAACCCCGACATCTTCAGCACCTACAACCCCGGCTACAAGCTGCGTAAACTCAACGATAACGTCTATTTCACTCAGGTATACCATCCCCCGCAAGCCTCTATACTATCACTTCCCCACCGTATTTATAATAATAATAATAATATTTATTTGAAGAATTTTAATAATTTGTTTTTTCTGTTGAATTATAATAATAATTATATAATATTTTCTTGTAAAGGGCTTCAAAATAATATGACTATTTTCTGTTTTATTGCTCATCTAATATATATATATATGTTATACAGTATAGCGAGTTATTTTAGCAATTTATTAATGCGTTACGTTAATCATTAATATAGATAATAGTTTATCACAATATTATGATATGATAATACGGAGGGAAAAAAACGAAATTTGAGAAGTGAATTCCAGGATAATAAAATATTTAATTTCATAATAAATGTAATATTGATATATGAATGTAAGGTACTACGCTCAGTCTTATTATACTACTATAGTATAGCATACGTAGACTATTAACCACGCTGGGCGAGTGAATTACTTCATATCATAATCAGCAGTAGTCTAGGTGAATATTTTGAAATTATATACTATTATTTGTACTTTGATTGTACCTGATTTAGCCACGACGCAGCGGATGGTATGTTACGCGTAATAGATCTATTGTAACTAGCGTGTTTATTACTAGTGATGTAAACGATACTCAAATCTAAAGCATCGATGCAGTCTCAGTTACCTAAAATCTCAACTCGGCTCGTTTGGTTTGAGTTTCGGTACACTCATGCTCTTTATATGTTTCCTAAAATGAAAGTCTTATCGGCTCAGCATTAAAAAGCTTGGCATCATTTACATCACTAGTTTATATAATAGTTTAATATATATATATATATATATATATATATATATATATATATACAGTTAATGTGTGAATTTAATATAGATTGGCAGTTGTAGTCGACAACAACAAAAATATTCAATCTTATGTTAAACTCTTTAGGAGAAACAACACGCATCTATAATATAGACAATAAACAATAAGTGAGAATAAAAATGTTTCCTCGTAAATAATAATAATACTCTATATCGTATATAACACTCTCTATACACACCGTATCGTCCAGGTAATGTGCGAGTCAATCATTGACAATCGGCGTCAACTAGACCTCCCATTGGACGATGAATTCATGTCCATATTCGCGTACGATAATCGTCTTACGCCCCTCACGAAATTGAAACTACGCAATTCCCTGGTTACTATTAAACACCCGTGCACGTGACTAACTATCTCCCTCTACCCGATGATTTTCAGCTTATTTAGGGCACAATGATTTTAGATTATGATTTTGGATAATTATTGAGGACAATGATTGTGGAAACAAATTATTTTTGTGAAATCCACGCTATTAATATTTTAACTCACTCAATTTATTATTATTTTTGAAATGCAATGATATTAATAATTTAAACTCTCTAAATTTATTATTATTTTTATATGTTTAGCAAATATATAGTAGAAATATATAATCGAAAGCGTAAGTATAAATATTTTCTAAAGATAACACACGTTATTGTAATAAACAAAGAATAATACGAAATTAAAGATATTAATACTTTTTACAGTTACCATAAACGAAAAATAATTGAAAATAGAAATAAAATATATAGTTTTATTAATGAGGGCACCGCAATATACTATTTCTATTTTATATATATTTAATTCTTCTTATCTTTGTAACTTGAAATAGTAATAAATTATATAGGTTGATATTTAAAGCAATAACAATACGAAATAAACAATGTAAACTTTATCACTTTTAATTAAGTCAGCGTTTAGATATTTCAATTTTCTTATTTTAAAAATCATTTTTAAAACTTTATGGTTTCCTAAAATTACTATGCAAGTATTGAAAGTAATTCCGTATAAAGTAGAGAAACGGTTAACTAAATAATTAGATTTTAATAAATTACATTTTTTTTATCATAATAATTGATGAGCGTATTTTTCAAATTTCTTAATAAATATAAATAATAATTCTATTAAATTTATTATTAAAATTTTAAAATTATTTTCATATAATATCAACACATAGTTAATTAATAATTTGTTACAATACATTATATAAATTATTTTATTGAAAAATATAGCATTAGAAATTTTAAAATTATTAATTTATTAAAATTAAAATATACTATTTGATTTATTGAAAAATATGATTATTGTTAATGAAAAGTGGGTTTAATTTTATTTATAAATAATTAAATAATATTTATATTAGTCTTTTTATCGATTTTAAAATGTAAACATAAAAATGAAATATAAATACCTTTATAAATAACATTAACATAACATCAAAATATAAATTATATTTTATATTATTAATACTTATTAGATAATAATTATTATATATTAAATATATAAGTTAGATCATACAATACATAATACATGTAATGGTGTATCATAAAATATACTATTTATGTTATTTATAGATAAATTCCATTTCTTCTAATTTCTTGATACTAAATAACATGTAATAAATAACTTTAATAACATATAATAAAACTTGTTATGCTTCTTTATTATTTTTTTATATTTAAACTCTAGTATCTAGTGGATAGTATCTACTTAATCTCTATCATAGATAAGGAGTGGTATATCTTTTATTCGCAAAATATGTTAACGTTATAAATATCGTTATTATTAATATCGTTATCTCGTATTTAATATATAATAATTATATTATTAAGTTGTTTTAAATTATAAAAAATATGTATTATATAATATCTTATATAAAAAGCATGTTTTATGACTAACGATTATAAAATTAATTATTTATTGTCAAATTTAGATGCATGTTACTTAGAATCATTATGTTGCACTACCTATGTAATATGAATGAATGAATTATATTTATTTTACTTGTATAATATAAATTAATAATTAATACACATGGCTATGATAAATATGTATACAATAAATATGTATACAATATAATATAGTTATATAATAAGTAGAAAAGGAACCATTTAATAGCAATATGCTTTCGAAAAATGATTCCACAGAATATCAGATTTGTGTTAATACCCACACTGAAATAGAATATAGTCTATTTGTCCTAGTGATATATTAGTTTTTAATCGAAATAAAACTAAAACAATGTATACTAACAATATATCTATAGATAATATTTTAATAATATAATAGTAATAAATAATATTCTCAACAATATGAAAAACCAATCAATTACATAATCATAAGTAGAGTGTATGATATATAAATGAAATATATATAACATTGTTATAGATAATTGTTAGTTATATAATTATCTTTTTTTTACTATATAATGAACATATTTTCCATACAAATTTCTATATTCTACTTTGTTTATTTCAATAACATATGTTATAGTTATCAAATATGTATACCGGTTACTTTCGACTCTATATTTGATTAAATAAATTATAAATCAATCAATATATAAATAAAAGTATGAGCTCAAGCTCTGTTGAAGTTTATACATTTGTGCAATTCTCGTATACAAAAAACTAATCATTTTGTTATCCATTACCATGAATCGTGCAGCATGATAAATCATGTAATTTACATGTTATTGTGTTCACCCGATATGTTATGCAATTAGCAATGAATACATTATATGAACAGATTATGACTGATTATTTAATATAATTTATACAAGTGAATATTCGTTATAATGTGTTAGCACATCATAACTTATAACTTATCACATCATAACTTATAATGTAGTCGTACATACGTTATCTATATTAACTTTCAATACAACATATAAATTAATTATAAATCAATAATAATATGAAATTTTATTATATTATATATACGGTATATAATATACCTATTATATATAAAACCTATAATATATATATAAGCTTTTGTTATTTATTTATCTTATAAATAGCTTATTAAATTGATTGACACATGAAGGTCACTGTGTATGTATTTCTTTGCCAATTGTGTATATTATCTCAACAATTCTAATTGGAACATTCTGCAATTATCAGAAGAAATACATACTTTACTATTTTGTGTTATTTCACCTATTGCATGAACATATTACACTTGGGAACAATACTTTATATACAATACAATATGTTAACATTATTTAGAAATACTATTAAAAATAATATACATGTTTATAATGTATATTTAATGTCTATACAGTAGTATTTTTATATATGAATGACTATATATTATTAATATATGGTATATATTTATAGTTGTATATCTTTATATAAAACAAAACACAAATTGTGTGGATTCATTAATTAGTTTTATCTACTAATATTAATGTTAAATGGTAGTATATATTCCCTTTCTATTAACATGTGATGAATGTTCAATGGAATGCATACTATAGTATCCCCTATTAAGTGATTAGGAAACACTTTGTTTCATAGGGGGCCCTAGTATCAATCATTCTAATGGATATATTAGTCATATAGTAATCACTGTAATTATTCGATACGTAAACATAATGTCGATCTATGTTGTTATATTGCCATCTAAATCGATGTAGTTTGAAGTGACAGATCCCTGTTAGTTTGAAGTGACATATATGCGTTCATTTCACTTACTAGTGACACATCGAGTTTATGACACTGTAGAGTTTATAGCTATAATTTCCATTTGAAATGCGACATTTATGTATTTTTTAGTTCCGATAAAAAGGTACAAACCCCTATAATATAGGGCCTATATGTGGCGTATCGAATTACACGTTTTCGTGTTGGTGACATTTCTTTCCTTCAGAAAATATTTCCTATTATAATAATAGATTTATAAATACTTTATATTTATATATTATTTATCAATTACAAATTTAAATAATATTGTATAATACACTTGGTAACACTAATAATAGAATATACATATACACCAACGAAATAATAGTATATATTTAGATTATGTATTTGCTTAAATAAATTATCAATCAATAGTATTTATTATAAGAAGACAAACACTCATTTTATTTTATAATTTAATTTATTAAAATTTACTATATTTATATAATAGTTATATTGGTTATTAAATATATAAAATTATATTTATTTTTATAAAATTAATAATCTTATTTCATGTGCGTATAAAATAATTTATAAATACGGAAATTACAATATAAGCTATTTTTATATAACGTATTACAAGTTTCATGAAAAAGTTTAATGTCATCGTGCGTATTCATTTCATTATCAACTTTCATTATCTAGTAATGTTTCTTATATTATTAAATATTATTTTCTATGTAAGTTACATACTGTAACATTGATATATATTATTGGTACAAAGGTTCAATAATTAGATGTGCGTCTATGTTTAGACTCTAAACTTTAGAGAAATAACATTTTACATTCGACCAACGCTACTACGAAATACACATCGCTATTCATGAATAATATAGATGTCAACAGCTATAAAACTGTATACTTATACAGCTGTTGAATCAGTAATTATGTACCCGACGTGATCATATCTCCCAAGTACGTACACTTGAACAGGAGTTCAGTTAGGGTTCACATCCCACTACGAGTATTTCCAGAAATAATGTCCGGAAATGTTTGATAGAAAGTGATTTTCTAGAAAGTTAACTACAATTGTAGTGGGATACCCCCTTTCTTTACGACAACTTGAAGTAAATGTAGTAACTTTAAAGGGGGTATCCCACTAGAACTTTCTAGCAAATCACTTTATAGCAAACATTTCCGGATATTATTTCCGGAAATACTGTTTGTGGGTTACCCCCTTTAAAGTTACTATATTTCCTTCATGTTTCCGTAAAGTAAGGGGGTATCCCACTACGATTGTAGTTAACATGCTAGACAATCACTTTCTAGCAAACATTTCCGGAGATACTGTTAGTGGGTTGTGATCCCCTTTAAATGACTAACTTACTTTATGAACTTTACTTAATAACTCTTTATTTTGATTATTATAATTTTATTGTATATATATATATTCTATTATGTATGTGCCATAACTTCATATCTCACTTCCGAACAATTTATTTAAAATAGGATTTTTATCACTAAATGAATTATACTACTATACACACACACCTATACACACGCACACAGATATCAGATAGGGTACTACAAGAACTCTTGTCCATTCACCATCCAGAAGAAATAGACATTGTGGATTGCACTAATATAGTTAGCCAATCATATTGCGCGTTGCCTAAGTACACACGCACCTAGCATCAGATCCCTCATCTAGGTCAATCATTACCAAGTAGATATAGTAGTGTCTAATGAAATCCTCTCCTCGCTTATCCTCTTCATTCCCCCCTCCCTTGCCTCCCCCCACCCCATACCAATGCACTGCACTATCATTGGTTATACTTTAATTATTATATGTTACGCCATAAGATTATTAATGATGTAATAGAAGAGATACAGCGAAGAGCTATTACACTATTGATCTGAATCTTTAGGAAGCGCATAACTTGTACTGATATATTATTGTTATATTTGTTAAGCATTATTAGAATATACGAATATTTAAAACATCCTAGATAAGAAAGTGTACAGTAATATATTTGTTATAGTTGCTATGAAGATAATTTATATATTCATGCTGAACTGCACGCGTAACTTATGAAAACATATATACAAGCTTTAGTTGCCACCATTATTTTACTTTTTACTAATACACTTTTAAAAACTACAATTTTTATTTGCTACAAAATGATTTTTTTAGATGAAATTATAAATTAAATATATAAATTATAATCATTATGAATATGCATGTTAAGCGTGTACTATCTCTATTGTCACTCTACTCTAAACACCCCTCCATTCCTATTCATGCATTTGTATTATATGAGATTATATGAGTTTATTCTCCTTTCCAGTATATACCAGGTATATATTATACCTCCTATGCATTGTTTACATTGTATCCATTAATTAGGTTACTTTTGCAATAATAATATATTTGACATATGCGTTCACATATCTCAATTTATTATTATTTTAGTGAGAACTACATAGATTATTAATGTATCAGACATATTATTTATTATATATATATATATATATATATATATATATATATATATATATATATATATATATATATATATATATATGATAAGTACATTGATTAACCAAATCAAATCATTATGTTATTTCAATTTTGATTGATAAACGATAAGTGAAATAGAGTTTATAGAAAATATACAGATAAATCAGCCTAAGATTCATGTGATTTAACATATACATGAATACTGACATAGTTTATTAGTATTTCCATTTTAGTAAAATTTCTCATCATATACAATAAAAATAAATCGCATTTTTATTTTCTACTTTACAATAACCATGTATATATGTATATATTCAAAATCATGTTGAATTCACCGTTCTAAGAATATACTCGACCCTGACCTATAACATCGTATAATATAACACATATAGCCACGTTTGAGCCCTACCTTCATTCACTAGGATGAGATGAATACGATCAACATAATAAACCAATGCGGGGACAAGATTCGCTGCCTGTTTCTGCCCAAGTTATCTAAAACCTTGAGAGCCCACTACATGAATATAATCATGGACGGTTAGCATTGGATGGACAGCGATGTATTACTGGATAGTTAGTTCATAGAATAAGTTAATGAATGCACCAGGTATAGCATAATGCATAGGTATATGCACAAGTACATGCACCTATTCACAGTGTAGTTATAGTTGAATATAATTATGTTGGCTAGATATATTGTAATATTATTGCTAAATAATGTAAAAGTGAATACTGCCCCAATAGAAATACAGAAGAACATATATTTTAATTACATTGATTATATAGATATTGTATATATTATATATATATATATATATATATATATAATATAATATATATATATATATATATATATATATATATATCTAGTAGATTACATTAATCATGTAGATTACATTGATCATGTAGATTACATTTATCACGTAGATTATATTGATTACACTTATTAAGTTGATACTTACCTTTATTATATCACATATATACTTTAAATAATTGGAAAATATGTCTGTTTACCATCACTTATAACATCTATAAGAATATCTCCTTTCCATCCTCTCCCACTCTCATCTTCCTTCCCCTATATATTCCCCTACCATATCCTATTCTCCCTCTCCCCTCTCTCATTATCATCTTCCCTCATCACACTCCCTATCTCCCACATCCTCTCTTCCGCCTCATCCTCTCTCCCCCACCCTCTATTACCCTTCCTCGCCTTCCTCCCTCGCAAGTTCATCCCCCTCTCCCTCATCCTATCTCTCCCACCCTCTATTACCCTTCCTCACCCACCTCCCTCGCAGGTTCATCCCTATCGAGCAGTGATGAACATCAAGAGCCGGTACCTCTCCTGACGCTAAAGAACCTCAGAGCTTTCAGTTGTACAGGACTGCAGTTGACTGAAGAAGATGGCATCCTCGCTCTTTCCGATAGACAACGTATCATTAACGCCAACGTAAGCGCTACTAATCATGTATATATATGCACTACGTCAATAAACACGCGTGTATAATTTACAGGAACAAATTGTAAACAATATTTGTATTATAATAATCGTATAATACAACAACAATTGTTTAAAAGAAAGCTCAGCATAATAACTATATGAATATTAATCATTAAAACAACAAAATATATTCGACGTGTTAAATTTAGTATCTATGCAATGCAGTATTTTAACGTACTTTCGCTGGTCCAATAATGCCCCAATTACCTACAAATATGTGTGTGCTACTTGTACTGTGAAGTTAGTACATACGTAGAGATAAGCTAATCTGAGGAAGTTATGCTCCCACTATCAGCTTAACTAGCACTGCAATATCCCTTTAGTATTTGCAATGTATTGCGTGGATAGTTTTCATATTTATAATAAACTTTATTTTCAATAGTTCCAGTATAGTTTAATTAATAAATGATAGTCTATTATTAAAACTAAATTTCACATTCATTTAAAATTATCTATTTCAATATTCACGATGGATATTGTTATGTAATAAATAATTACGTAATAGAAGATTTTTTATATTTGGTATTTTGAGTTGATAACAAATTAGAAAAAACCATCATAATATTATCTATCTCTATTGACAACCTATCAATAATGTGTGATATCACTATTATATTATCTATTATTACTAGTATACTATCTATTATTACTAGTATACTATCTATTATTACTATTATATTATCTATTATTGATACCATATCATACTTTTATTTGCGTTTCATTTAAAAATCGTTTAAATAACACACCATATATACACCGTACACTTAGCCCATCTGCCTATTATAGAGTATCATGGTCATCATTAATGACCTCTATGCAGCGTATCTGTATCTATTACCTTATCAATCATGTTGACACACCAGCACTCATATGCTGCAGTGCTGAATGATTGTGCTACAGATGTATTGACACGCGTTGATGTCATCCTATTATTGCATGGGATAACTCTATGCCTAATTAGAGATCAGATGAATTAATGTTTATTTAGACACAAAAATAACGTTAAACATTCTCTATTGTGTAAACAAAAATAATAATAACAAAATATACAAAAAAAAATATATATAAGTTGAAAATAATTAAATTAATATTTACGAATTAATAATAATACATTAGATAAATCGATATCGATCAAATAAATCGATAACTTGTGCATTTGATATGTTCAGCACTGCAGCCTAGCATTATCTATTTAATCTCCCCTCACTCTCTTTCCTCTTACCGCTCTCCTATCTCCCACTCTCACCACTATTCTCACACTATCTTTCCCCCCTCCTTCCCTCTCCCCCTCCGCCCTACCTATCACACTCTCTCCGCGCACCCCCAGTTGATAAAAAACGCCAACTTCGACCTTCTGTTGAACTGCGTGATCTGCAACATCGCCTCCCAGTTGAACTGGTTCGAGTTGACCCACAGTCGTATCCTTCAACCCCTCGAGTTCTTCCCACGGTTCCACGCCCTAAACGCCCTCGTGCTTCACGATGTCTCCTGCGATCAGTACGTGGAGAAATTCACCGCTATTCAGGGTCTTAAACAGCTCAGGTAACACACAGTGGGGGGGGGTGCTAGTGTAGTAGTTATAGCTATATGTAACACTACAACAGGGGGTACTAGTGTAGTAGTTATAGCTATATGTAACACTACAGGATGTGCTAGTGTAGTAGTTATTACATTAAATCTATACTTAATACTTATTAATATAATACTTATACATATACTTATTAAAATATGTTATATATATATATATTAGTTACTTTACATAATATATACTGTGACTAGCGTCTTTGGTGGTTTAGGCAGATGGGTTTACACTAATGATGTAAATGATGGTATTATTTACACCACTAGATGAAATTTACATTATTATTCACTGAATCGCGAAGTTGGTGCAGATTATTTTTTTTAAATTGATGTAAATGTGAAATATATAAATATTAGTATTAAAATGTAATTTCAAAAAAGCATCATTTCGACACGGTAATGTTTTGTAAAGTCTCAACTCGGCTCGGGCTCATTTGGCTAGAGACTCTATCTCGGCTCGGCTCGGGCTCGTTTTTTTCCCGAAAATGAAAGTCTCGGCATTAAAAACCAAAATTCTCGGCTCGGCATCAAAAGCTCGGCATCATTTACATCGCTAGTTTACACTAACAAATGTGATATAGAATAGAATATAGAATATATATATATATATATATATATATATATAAAATAAATTATATCAACATTTGTTATAATTTTGGTATTCAAATATATTTTATTGATTTATAATCTAAATCAATTGATATAGATATATAAGTCACTTTTATCTATTTCGACGAAAATCCTACTGTTTTAATATTTTATATATATAATATGACTAATATCCAATAAAAATCAATGATGCAATTTCGTTATTTATCAAGGAAAGTGCCATTCGTGTATCTATCTTTTACATGCATTGCGTTCCTCAATTGCTTATCCACTTTCTTTATATCTATGATTTTACCTCATCCCTGGAATTTATATAGTATAGATTATAATATTTTAAGATGGATATGTATATATATATATATATATATATATATATATATATAATATATTTAGTAAATCTAATCTTATTATTATTATTATTTACATATAATATCATAGTTATATGTACTGTATCACATATTACTTAATAATACAAATTCTTGAATTTTATGAATAATCAGTTTACACATTATATATTATTAAATGTGATATGATTTGTGTTATTGCATAACAATTAATGACCACCAATGTATTAACTACATTAATATATCTAAATATGTGTGTACATCAATATAGAACCATTCCTACTCAATATCAGCATCCCTATAATCACCAATTACATCATCACCATCACAATTATCACCCCAACTACCACCACCACCACTAACATCATTACCATCACCATCACTACCACCTCATGATATAGTAGTTAGTTGCAGAACCACTACTGTTAGTATCACACCCTATAACTACCACCTCACAGAGCTCTAGACATCTCTATGTCTGGCGAATCTCCTACCATCTACCCTGAGCCCAATAAACTGCTGCACGACACCATTAGCTCTCTGCCCCTACTGCAACACATCGATATATCAGGCACCAACCTCGCAGGTTTGTATACCCCCCCTCTATATAATGCCACCTACTTCCCTCTGTTTAATGCACCTACTTCCCTATGTGTAATGCAAACTACACCCCTCTATTTAATGCCAACTTCACCCCTCTATTTAATGCAAACTACACCCCTCAATCTAATATCAATAACACCCTTCTATGTAATGCCAACCACACACCCCTAGTTAATACCATATTAATCAAATACATTTAAAGATAGTAGTTGCATTACTATTAGGTGTAGAGATTAAGTTAGTTCAGTCCTTTCATCCCATCCAGGAACTTAGATGAAGTCCTCTCATGTTAAGGCATCATGGTTTAACCAGAGCCGATCATTATTGTATACGTAATTATATAAGATCACTTCTAAATATATTTTAAGACCCATTTTATTAGTCTTGATAATATTGAACCCGCTTCCTACCTGTAATATTGATGATATTATAGGAGATAATAGTAAACATAGTAATATTCCTATTATTTATAGGAGATAATAGTAAACATTGTAATATTCCTATTATTTATCATACAAATACTAATATGTATCATATTGTAGGTAGCAAAGGATTGTTCATGATGAAAAGTCAACATTTCCAAGAGTTTGTATAATTACATAATAGCTTTATTTCATCACCCAATGACATTTAATTCATCATAGTGATACCTCAAAATCTCTAAGCTAAGTAGAATGAAAAAGTATTTTTATTTTCAGTAAATAATTGTTAATTTATCTGCTGTTAAAGTCTGATATTCTTCACATATTCGTTAATTTTAAACTTAAACAAAAATGTATATATGGTATTGAAGTTAATCTTTATTTAATTAAAATTATTTATTTTCATTTTTTATTAAATATACTTAAATATTTCATATAAATATTTGTTAATTTGACTAGTTTCTATAGTGTTTTACATTGAAAAATGTATATGTGACCATATACATAAATCACAATTTAAACAAAATATATAATATTATTAATATTTACACTTTAGTTACTTATCTATACAAAATATCATAAATTTATATCAAATATTCATATGAAAATATATTTAAAGAAGTATTTATAAAGGGGTATCCCACTACAAGTATTTACACCACATACAAATTTCCCTAAAAAATAAAACCGAAGATTACGTCAGCCCTTAAAAGTGTAATAAATTATAAACAAACCTGTACATTTCTATTTTGTATTATATGATTCATATTTTTATATGTATTTTATATAATTTAATTTAATATATTTAATTTTCTTTATAGGGGTATCCCACTACAATATTTTCCGACAATTTTCCGGAAATATTTTAACTTAAAAACGATTTTCTATCTTATTAATGGCTGGCGTAATCTTCTGTTTATATTTTTTAGGGACAATTTTTTTATATTAAAATGTTATTCATTATCTTTAAAATGATATATAATACATCATATGCAATTAAACATAAGCGCCTCAAATACGAAGTTTAATCATACACATATTCAAAATTGTGGGATATTAAATTATCATTTTAAAAATATGTTCGTAATAATATTGCTTTAGAATATTATTCTACGTATATTTTTATCAATTTATTTACAATATAAAAAATGTTAACAACAATAATAAGAAAATAAGTGTATTAATATAAATATAATTGGCAATACTATGTAATACATAGTAGCCAATAGGATCTATAGCATCTATTTTCAATGTTGCATCAATATTTTGCTTAGATTATTCCACCTGTCAACATGTATTTGTATGATGCCTCTTGCTAGTAAACGTAGTTGAATGATGAGAATCACTAAATCTTATCATAATATTAGTTTATATTATACTAAAATATAATGCCTAAATAACTGTGTTAATAAGATAATTAAAACACATGAATTATTTAATATATAAATAATCAAATATTTTTTATTTATTACCATAAAAATGAAAGTAAAACTTTAGATGCCTATATATCTGCTTTATTTTTTTTAAATGATAATAACTTCTCTTTTATGAATCTTAATAAAATGTTCTTATTGTATACCTAATACATGGTTATTATTATATAGGTATGTAAGCTAACGTAAATATATTCTATTAATATAATTATTTGAACAATAATAAAAAAAATTGGTAATAAATTAATTTTAAATTAATTTTAATATTATAATTAATTTTCCGTTATTTAATAATACATTAATTATTTTATGATGTACCTATATAACTAGAGATTAATGTTATCTAGATAATTAACCAAAAATTAGAAAAAAATAATCATAAATAAAAAAGTTATTAACTGTTTAAAAATAGCTATTTTTCATTATCTTATACATGTAAACGCCAGTAAGGTTACGCCGGCCCTAAAGTGATAGTTATATGTATTATATTAATGTTCTACATACTATTATAATATTTTCTAGTAACATAAACTTAATCGAGTTAGTAAAATTATATATTTTCAATATATTAAATTATAAATAGTTATTATGTTGATCATTTAGCTAATATTTATAAAATCATAAATTTTCAATCTTTAAGGGGATGGCACACGACGCCCGCCTCTCTATGTATAGAGATAGCAAATAATGGGTCTACGCAAAACTAGGCGCGCAGATTTCTATTCATTGAATTGAGCTAATTTTTGTTATATTCTATTCATTAAATGTATACACATAATATTACAGGACGTAATTTTTATAATATATATTATTTAACATATATATACATATGCACACATTTTAATTTTTTAATTTACGGAATTTCTATAGAAATTGTTATTTTTTGCAACTATATATATACAAATTTAGAAAATGACGCCTGTAATAGTATTCATATATATGTTATTTATATAATGCAATAAAAATTAGTAGAATACATATACTAGTTTTTGTTATACCTAAGTTTATACACACATACCTAGCGCAAAATAATTATTCTGAGAAAACAGCATTTGAGAGTTGAAAGTATACATATCTATTGATAATATAACAATTTAGAAATCAATTTTATGGAATTTCTAGATTAAATTCGCAGCTGATATTTATACAGATACTAAAACACACTACATTTATTAATATTATGGAATAAAAAATAAATACAAAATAATTTTTTTTTATCATTTTGAACACTGGGACATCCCCTTAATAATTGTAAATTTTACTAATTATAAAATTATTAAGAAAATTGTTTTTTTTTTAATTTGATATTTTGTGTGTCATCTATTACACACAAATAATCATATCTTTAGGGATCATTTCTATAGTACTGTACTCCAGGATATCAAATAAAACTTCTTCAGAATCTAAATCTGTTATTAAGAGTTAATCAATTTTCTTTTGAAGTTGATAAATCTATAATTATATTCAAAATGTATAAGTTTATATATTAACTATTTTTTTAATTTAACTTTAAATTATTATAATTAGTTTAATTTCCAGATCGCCCTCTACTAATAACCCTCGCTACCCTCCCTACCCTCCCCACTACCCTCACTACCCTCACTACTACCCTCCAGGTTAAATCTCAGCCTCGAGGAGATTCCAGATGAACATAGCTTCAGCCCGATACCGGGCATACCCTCCGACAGGAAGTTGATCTTCCTCGGTCTGTTGAGGTGTCCCGACAATCCTTGCAGACGTAAGATGATCCCCTCTAATCAGGTACGCGTATTGTAGTAGTAATCATGCTGAATACTGACATCGGTCCCCAATAAGTCACGTGTCAAACTGAGAGTTCAATTATACATTTCGCTGTTGGCGTTATATTTCTCATTAAATTATTCACCGAGTAGTGAATTCGTGTTTTATATATACATACATATCATAATACCGTATGTTTATATATTAATAAAATATTATATAAGCCTTATACGCATTATTAACTTGAACTCTCGGTTTGTCACTTGACATATTGGGGGCCGATGTCAGTCTAAATCGTAATCATGCTGACAGCTTCAATACTACTCATTTTCACCATGTCGATTTGGGTATCAATTCATATCTATTTTTTCTTCCATATTTTTGTTTATTTTTTGTTTGTTTACCTAATAAACTATATATTATTATTAAGCAATTACTGAACGTATCTATAATAATGTATATCGACAAGAACAAATATCCACATTAGTTTGACCTTGACCATAATAATACTTTAGAAACTAAAGTAGTTACTATACAAAGTTATACCGAGTAGGTGAATGACTGACATCAGTTTGACCTTGACCTCTACACCGATATAATACTTCCTCTGTGTATGGTCACACTTTCCCATATAATTAGTGTATATAGTTGATAGGATAGACTAAATCATTCACTGAGAACATTATGTATCAGAGATACGTCCCTCTTTCAACTAACATATTAGGTATAGTTTTCAGTTATAAACCCTTTAGTTATCTAGCTTGTACCATCATCATTAGAAACCAATCAACATACACACACACACATTCGCCACTCTATCACCCATGTAGCACCACAATATATCTAGAGCTATTACCAGTGGACACAATTCTAAATAATAGAATAGGGTAATAACTTGTTGTCGATGATTTGTATATTAGATAATGATGACGATACACGATAATATACTGATGCGATGCTAATAGATGCTGCTATGAGATGATAACGGTGTCGATGATAACCAAGTTCTCTCCCCCACCTTCTAGATCACAGGAGATGCGAATGAAGAGCAGACAATTCTCTCCATAGAGGTGTACGTGGAGAGGGCTTCGTTACTGGTGAACGCCCTCAACCATTTGTTCCACATCATGCGATTCTCCGAGTGCCATCAACTACTCAGAGCTCTACATGTTTGTACCCCCACACCCTCGTACCCCCGTATCCCACCCCCCTCTCTTGGTGCACTACTACATATCTCTTCGAGATCAATACTTTTCTTACCCTATTTCAGGTAGGTAATTTGTAGTGGGTCAGTTAAACTCGGTCAGTAATTCCTCACATACGATGCAGTCATATGACAATACACTCTTCGTAATACAACATATCTCTATAATTCAGTCAATATTACTAAGAAATCTCTCCATTAATCCATTAATTCTCTTCCCAACTCATTCCGAATTCAACAGTTATTAATTAAAATCACTAATATATTAATTTTATAATTTATTTATTTCTTAATTCCTGTTTATCGGATATACTAGCTGATCTGAATATACTGAGTGTAGGTTGTCCACAAGTTAACTAGCCTAGCTATGAAATAGAGTTATCATCTCCTTATTGCATCATCAATTGTGTAATACCAACGACTTGGTCTGTTGCACAACGTAGTTACCCAAGTGCATTATGGGAGTAGAGTTTTTATTTGCAAATGAAGATATAGATATACCATATACCTTTTTCACTGAATCATGTAAGTGTAATCACTGAAAAGTATATATTCCGAATAACATGCACATAATGTAACTGTAAATATACCTTTAGAATAGAAATAGCAGATGTAGGAGATATTTCTATTGAAAGATATAACACTTACTCGAAATCATGTAATACGATTTTGTACACCAAAATACACAGCTCCACTTACATAGAAATCTATTTCAGTGATTCCAATACAACAGTTAACGGGGAATGGGTATTAATAGATAGGGAGAGTGTAGTAAATCTTTGCTATCGCTATCACACGACTAATGATAACGCCACTTCTAATCACCAGGCTATCCTCGCCGGAATGAAGAGACACCCCTACAATAGACACGTTCAGATCTCTGGAAGGTAGTACAACAACTAGCTCAACGACCCCTACTAGTACTAGTAGTGCCCTCTATGTTCTCCTAGTACTGTGTTTATACTCGTGGTCTTGTATTCTAATGTTTCCTATTCTCCGTGGCAGTGCATCCATCTTCTACATCGTTAAAAGTCACTTGAAACACTCGTTTACCAATGATATGAAAAGGTAGTACACACACACATACATACACACATACACACATACACACACACATACATACACACACATATACACATAAGCATGCATACATATAATATATTAAAAATAATTTACATATTTCCTAAATTAATTTCATTCTTGATTTAAATATTTCGTAGCGTATTTATAGATTTTGTAGAATCCTAAATTAATTCAAATATATTATAGAATTAATTACCATACACATAAAGTTGATATTTATATTATACCCATATGTGGTTCATATATACATGTTCATAATTGTGATATTATTTGTTAGGAAGATAACCAGTACTTTAATCAGCGGAATGCAGCATCACATCAAGGAACTTAATGTAAGTTCCACACCCCCCACCCCCCCCCACCTGCCCCACTACAACCCCATTACACATGTTAACCTCAGCCCACCCATTCTAGATGATTCGAAACAGCTGTTTGACCTTGACCTACTTCTCTATTCCCAACGACGTGGTTTACATTATTAAGTATTACTTTGATTTACAAATATAGTTTATTAAAGTTATCGATTTGTATTTAATAGATATATATATTTATATATATATATTAGAATTTGTTACAGTACTGAGATGATGAATATGTTTAACAATACAATATTGATAATTATACTGTTCAATACATACATATTATAAACAGTGTTCATTGGCTGGTATCAACATCATCTAGAACTTATTATTCTGAGGTGAATTCAGAAATAAACTGTAAATACAATACTGAAAATAGATGTATTCGTCTAATGTTATTTAATGACACCAATATATATATATATGTGTATTGATTAGTGTTGGAAACGGTTTCGAATATCGAATCGAATATTTGAATATTCGATTCTTTCAAATAGTAAATTTTCGAATTTGACAGATATTCGAAAATGTCGAATACCTAAATCTAATTATTCGAAAATTTCGAATACCTAAATCTAATTATTCGAAAATATCGAATACATAAATCTACTTATTCGAAAATTTCGAATGTTTAATTTAACTATTCGAAAAAAACGATAAAAGGCATGCATATATAATAAAATACAATAAACAAATAATTTAATACTATTTACCTTATGCTATTTACTTCCGTTTTAACATGTTTAACCTTGCTCTCGAATTCTGAAGAATATTCTATATGGCTTCAAATATTTTAACAAAATTATGTCGAGAAATTAGACTTATTGATAATTATCAATGATTATAATCATTAATCAAAATTCATAACCCTTTTTAAATATATTTACTATTTGAAACCTTCAAAGTGTATTTATTTACTATTTTAAACTTTCGAAATGAATAATTTTACTATTAGAAAACTTTTTATACTTAATTTAATACAAATAGTATTATTTTAAACCTTCGAAGTGTATTTATTTACTATTTTACACCTTAGAAATGAATAATTTAACTATTTGTAAACTTTGAATACTTAATTTAATACAAATAATACTATTTGAAACCTTCGAAGTGTATCTATTTACTATTTTACACCTTAGAAATGAATAATTTTACTATTAGAAAACTTTGTATACTTAATTTAATACAAATAACACTATTTGAAACCTTCAAAGTGTATTTATTTACTATTCGAAACCTTCGAATACTTAATTTAATAAAAAAAATACTATTTGAAACATTCGAAGTGTATTTATTTACTATTTGAAACCTTCATATACTTAATTTAATAAAAATAATACTATTTGAAACCTTCGAAGTGTATTTATTTACTATTTGAAACCTTCGAATGAGTGAAAAATCTGAAAATTTCCAACACTAGTATTGATACATTATTCAGTACATATTTATATCAGCATATCTACAGATGTCATCGTTTACCTATGTGATGCTTTATTATGTTTGCATACCTAATGAATTATAACACACACCCACACACACACACACACACAGTTACTAAGCTATGATAAGCTAGCAAGAATTCTTCTATTCAAACTTCGTCCTGGCAACATGAATGATGAACTTGTGCACAGAATCATCATCTTCCTGTTGAATGGCATGACTGGCAAGGTTTGTAGCGTCTTCCCCCCCCTCCCCTCCTGCTCTTCCTCTTCTTACGCAGTATCCACCATTCATTAATTAACTAACATGTGACCAGGTATCCAATGAGAAGAAGGTATTACTAGGAGAACTACATCTCATGGAGGTAAGACCTACACCCTATACCCTATAGTGTTACCCTAATCAAGCTAGCCTATAGGCATTAGTAATCAGAATAAGATACTGCTTCAGTCATGCATTAGTTCTACAACATATATAAATCCTTAATACACAACCACTAGCTTTACACATGGCTATAACTAGATATGATGATATATCACATCTCGCTTCAGTGTGATTTGATTCTCCGTTTTTATTCGGGAAAATTTATATTCTTAAAACACTAGTATATAAACTGTAGTAAACTCTAGTATATAAACTGTAGTAAACTCTAGTATATAAACTGTAGTAAACTCTAGTATATAAACTGTAGTAAACACTAGTATATAAACTGTAGTAAACTCTAGTATATAAACTGTAGTAAACTCTAGTATATAAACTGTAGTAAACTCTAGTATATAAACTGTAGTAAACTCTAGTATATAAACTGTAGTAAACTCTAGTATATAAACTGTAGTAAACTCTAGTATATAAACTGTAGTAAACTCTAGTATATAAACTGTAGTAAACTCTAGTATATAAACTGTAGTAAACTCTAGTATATAAACTGTAGTAAACTCTAGTATATAAACTGTAGTAAACTCTAGTATATAAACTGTAGTAAACTCTAGTATATAAACTGTAGTAAACTCTAGTATATAAACTGTAGTAAACTCTAGTATATAAACTGTAGTAAACTCTAGTATATAAACTGTACAGTTTGAATATGAGCCTATATATGTGATTACTAAGCAATACCACCACCACTATATAGGGAATGATTGACTTGATCCGGAGGAAGATTGTAGACGAACAACCAGATGAAATCATGGAAACAGCCTGGGGTACCATGTGGAATATAACAGGTACGCTTCACACCTTAGCACAACCAGACACCTCCCCCTTAGACACGTAAACTTAACATATGGGAAACCCCGCCCCCCCTTCCTTTACCATTGTGAACATTACGTACCTCATGTAGCCCCACCCCTAAACCACGCTCCTAACCACACCCATAACCACGCCCCCTATACAGATGAGACTCCGTGCAATTCCGAAAGATTTCTACGGAATGGTGGCATGACCATAATAACTGATTGTTATGACGTTAGTAACCCCTCCCCCCCCCACTCGCCCCATTATAATGTCTATCTACCCCACAGTTGTAATGAGGGTGCTATTAATAATTCTGTATATGTTACATTCAATATTATATAATAACTCAATAATTATAATTTCATTCGCTCTTTATTTGCCTGCTGTCTATAGCCATCTAACGAGCAATGCTTTTATCACATGAAACAATGCTATAAAGCTCTATAACATAGCAAACATACTTATATATATCAGATTAATATGCTTATCTATATTAAGCAGTACTGATAAAATCAGACCCATACGTTTCCATGGTAAAAATAATGCTACCACATTACTATTACATACACACACACATACACTCACACACACATACACTCACACACACACACACATATATAACTATACACAACTATAATCTTATATCCATCACACGCATGTGCAGAAATTTCATCACAAGAAGGACATCATGTTCTCCATGATGGGTCTAATCGTTAGTAGCAGTAGTAGTAGCAGTAGTAGTAGCAGTAGTAGTAGCATTAGCAGTAGCAGTAGCAGTAGCAGTAGCAGTAGCAGTAGCAGTAGCAGTAGCAGTAGCAGTAGCAGTAGCAGTAGCAGTAGCAGTAGCAGTAGCAGTAGCAGTAGCAGTAGCAGTAGTAGTAGTAGTAGTAGTAGTAGTAGTAGTAGTAGTAGTAGTAGTAGTAGTAGTAGTAGTAGTAGTAGTAGTAGCAGTAGCAGTAGCAGTAGCAGTAGCAGTAGCAGTAGCAGTAGCAGTAGCAGTAGCAGTAGCAGTAGCAGTAGCAGTAGCAGTAGCAGTAGCAGTAGCAGTAGCAGTAGCAGTAGCAGTAGCAGTAGCAGTAGCAGTAGCAGCAGTAGCAGTAGCAGTAGCAGTAGCAGTAGCAGTAGCAGTAGCAGTAGCAGTAGCAGTAGCAGTAGTAGTAGTAGTAGTAGTAGTAGCAGTAGCAGTAGCAGTAGCAGTAGCAGCAGCAGCAGTAGTAGTAGTAGTAGTAGTAGTAGTAGTAGTAGTAGTAGTGATCACCTACTATAGTATACTAGCTCTACTCTTCATAAACAGGGAAACATCGCGGAACAGACAAATCTTCACTCTTACCTCATGAATGATAAGCTCCTTACAGCTTTCTTGTTAGTCATACATTCTCACTATGCATGTACTTAGTAGTGCAATCTAACTTCAGTACTGCCCTTAGTAACAGCACTAGTAATACAACTAGTAGAACCTAAAGTAATATCCCTTGTAGTTCTCCTAGTTATGCACCTGGAATAAAAACACATCTAATAATATCCCTAGTAATAATACCACTGTAATAACCCTATAGTCTAATAACCCTAATATCACCCATAGTATGTCCCCCCCCAAGTAGAACCCAAAGTAATACTACAAGTAACCCTCCTAATAACACCACTAGTAATTCCGCCAGTAACACCACTAGTAATACCCCTAATTTTACTCAACAGGAGTTTAATGGAGTCGAGAGAAGACAACATTCAGCTGAGCTACAACTGCTGCAGCGTGTTCGCCTATCTGCTATCTGAACCCAGCAACTGGGAGAATTACACTGGTAATGTTCACTCTACCAGCCCGCAACAGTGGTGTATGTCATGCGCTAGGTCCTCCGGGCAACGATGCCCGGCCGAGGCAACTCTATATATTTGTAAACGTCACTATTTTATTTCATGAAATGAGATCATTTCAAATTCATAAACCATTAAAATGGTAATGTTATTCATGTTGTAATACTACTGACATGAGTCGAATACATAGATACCCTCTACTAATTCCCATTTGAACATCAGCTCTAGGTACAGATGCACTTAGTTGTATGATTTATTGATCAGCCATATTCATAATATTTGATATATCATGATTTCTATAATTAATTCATTTATTTAGTAAACTCATTAATTACCTTATATCATCATACTACTTACAATTATACATATTCTTTATCATTCGTTAATTAATCAATAATATTAGAAGAAGAGTTACAGTATCAGTATTATGTTTCTTGTAGTATTGATATTAATAAATTATTGGCTAATTTCACATACTTGTTTTAGACTAATTACGTTAATTTTTTTTGAATTTTAAATATTGAATATATTATTACCTATTTGCAGGTATAAGTTTACTATTACTATTAACTATAATAAATATTTGCATTTATTATATTTTATAATGTATCCATGTAGTAAAATTAATGTAGCATATAGACCGTGCTGCGTTTTATGTATTATAGCTATATAGGCATGTACACACACACACACACACACATATATATATTAATTGATTTAATTTCTTAAACGCTCTCTTTCTATAATCATAATTTATTATTTCCTCGAAAGCATAATTAAAATATTGTATCATTATATAAATAAATATTATACTTTCATTAACGCATACACATTGTCGATTAATAACTAGACTAACAGCAATCAACCCCCTCACATATCCCTCACTCCTACAGCTAGTCCTACTCTACATGAGATACGAGATGCTATGGTTCTCACTATAAACAGCTGGAGCATCAGCACTCGTATGGTTGTCAACTACAGGTTCGTGTTGTACATCTGTTATCACTAGTTGCCTCTAGTTATTCAATATATATATATTATTATATATAACCCAACCAAGGAATATATATTAAAATGAAACCCTGTATCATTTTCAATCTAATATTTTTATTTTCAAGCATCTATATCAAAATTCACACTAGAACCTATGCGTTTCAATGTTATCACATAATATTACCTTTCAAACAATCCAATAGAAAGCATAAATATAATAGTACTTTACAATAGAATTATAGTAGTATTATAAAATGAATACATTATCAATACGACTTGTAAACTAAATTACTAAATCTAAACATCGTATACTTTTCTTAAATCTTTTAATGAAATTGGTATCCGAATTTTAACATTTTAATCACCCTTAAAATCTTAATTAATTAAAGACTATACATTATATTTATTTCACATGTTTGGTAGCACTCTCATTGCACACACTTTAAGTTCATTATTCATTTTTTAGGACTGTTTAAATTCATCTGAACTGATTTCTATGAAATGTATTGCATTCTTTCAAATATCATTATGTTAATATTATAATAATTACTTTCTCATTCTTAATGTTAGTCTAAATTTTAGTTTTTAATATACAAATATTAAAACTTGCCATCTTGATATATCCTAGTGGACTTGGAATACCCATTTAGAGTACATTAATTCTATTTTTAAAATATGAAACCGATTTTGTTCACATAAATCTATTGATATTGATCCATTTTATTAATTGCACTGTTTCATGTAATTAATTATTCATTATTGACGACTTCATGAAGTGAATATCTAGTGATGGTCACATGTGAAATGTTCCCTTATTATAGATAATGAATGCAATCTTAACAAATATTTTCAATTATATCATTATTCAGCAATATAAATATATTATGTAATTTCATAAAATATGCACATGTAAACGGTAACAATTTTTCTCACAAATATTGTATTTGTTGGTGATAGTTGTATGTGAACATTTCTATATAAATGGAACGTTGGATCCTAGTTAAATTATACAGCTTTTGCTTGTTAATGTTAATGCTAAACTATTGCATATGTGACCTAGGTACTCTACAGTTACTTGCACTCTGCACATTTCATGATGTGTTATATTAATATTGTTTTTATATGTATATATATACATTTATAATGGGAATTCCTATAAACTAACATATAAGTCAGATATATCAAGTTATCAGTGACTCATGAGTTACCTTATATAATAAATTAGTATTACTAACTACACATAATTAGATTCAATTTTATTTATATTTATTTTCTAAATAATGAATACGATTTTGTGTCTCAGGAATTTTTTCTTTTCAATACTTAATTTTAGACCAATTTTCTTAGTATTCTAATGCAATATTTCATCTTTTCATAAATATAAACTTGTGAAATTTATGAGATGATATCTTACTATATTATAATTACATAAACTTACCTGGTAACTTAATTCTGCTTTAAGTGTAATATGTATGTGGCTAATTAATCTTATATGGATACTAAATATAGTAATCATTGATTTACTTACTAAATTTATTTATTTGTTCATTAATAATGTTAATTTAAGATGCTAATTTAAATCTATAGTTCATTCTTATTCATTCAAACTGAAATAAACTATCTAAATAACGATCTAACAATTTTAAAAACTTTTTAATTATGAAATATATGTACAACTTTATTAATGTTATTATTTAAATAATATATCCAATAAATATATTAAATCTTTTTTAATTTAATTTTGTAAATATTTCTATTAATAAGATAACTAATTTTTTCAGAAAAAAAAGTGATTTTAAATTTAATTAAAATATTTTAAATGACATTTAAATGTTGTTTATACATGAAATATAACTGTTTTACTTTTTACATAAGTAATGATTTAATTAGAAAAAAAATTAAATTCAAATATTTAATCCGATTATAATGTATACTACTAATTCATTATTATATAGATTTTAAAAAATAATGCTAATCTTCAACATTATTTACCCTGATTGTGATTAACAACTGTGCCAATATATATTTTAATAACTTTATATATATATATATTTAAATAAAAATAACATAAATTAAATAATATTGTTTATAGGGTTAAAATATTTAGAAAGGCAATTCGATTTATTAACACAATTAATGGTATGTAATGTATTAGACATATTAAGTTTGTTTTGGTTGATGATTAAAATATACACGTTTCATTAGTATTATATATAATTAGCATTAATTTAAAACACGACAACCACTAGGTCTCTCACTCCAATGATATTATTGATCAACTGCGAATCTGCTGAATCACAATTATGGTCTAGCTGGGCGATTTCAAACATATGTAAATGCACCCGTAAGTATTTCTTTACATTAGCATCCTATATATATATATATTAAACTACTCGTCTATATATATAGCGGAGACATATGTACCATTGCTCATGGAAATAGATGGACTCAAACACCTGAATGATCTTATTAATCGCCCTAGCACCCATGATATTGTCAGAGATATAGCAAAAGATATTATTAATACATGTAAGGAATATTTAAAGAAATAGTATTTGAGTCATTATATTATTCAAGTATTACATAAGTATTAGTTATTTTTAACTTTACCGGAATAATTTTTAAATATTATCTCGTACACTATTCTCATTTATTTGTTATGGAATATATATATTAATATATATATAAATTGAATTGTTATATAATTATGAATATATTTGTAAATAAAAATTTTAATTAACTCAAGTTTTTATAACATTATTTATTAACAAACACACGCGACTTCCTAAATATGTGCAACAAAATCAAATGTTCCGGGTATTTGATATCCGATCAATGATCCTCGTCCTACTACTTCTCCGACGAAAAACCAGCAAGCAACTTCTAATGTAATAAGGGTATTCAATAGGGCTTCCTGTATTGAAATAATAAATAAATATAGATACATATAATAAATTATATTTAATGACTAACCTTAGTGGTAAATGACTTGTATTTTCCAGTTTTTGCAGAAGTAAGTAAGTTAGAAAATCCCTTTTGAATAGCAGGTAAATCACTGGCAGAAGGAGGAGCTAATTCCACTTTAGCAAATCGCATAAAGCTTGTAATGCATGGCTGTATTTTTCCTTTGGTGGCTAAAATAATAGAAATTATAAATGTATTGATGCTTTGCATGACATAATATCTAAAATTATATAATCATATGTATACATAAAAAAAATTAATAGTTTATTACAAAATATATAGAAGAATAAATCAAATATCAATTACTTATAATAGCAATAATTTATTTTATATAAATTTAGTAAATACTATTTACAACGTATATATAATTTATTAAAATACACTACTTCATAACTAAATTCTTTTTGAATATTACTCTAAATTATGCTATAATTAATTCCCTATTATACAATAAAAACAAACTTACTATATATGTTACTGAATATGAATTATAATATTATGCTATTATTTAATATATATATTGCTTAGACAATAAAATTTATTATAAAATATTGAAATAAAATTATAATTAACTAAATTATTTGTAGTACTATTTTGTATTCATAAATAATTATTTATGAGTTCAAAATAAATTTAATAAGATTTGTATATTTAATAATAAAATGGAAATTATTATTTGCAAAATTATTTCATGAAACTTTGAAAATGTTCTTGATTGATTTATTGCATTATATTATTATTTATAATGCCATCCCTATTTACTTAGTAACCATTTCAATACTCAGTAAGAAATAATAAGAGTAGTTTGTCAATAGTCAATAATAATTTATTATTAATAAATGTATATGTGAATATTATGTGAACCATTTATAATTTTTCAAATCAGATAATATCTGTTATTATAATATGCATAATTGTGTACTATCAAGAATATATATATATATATATATACATTTTTTAATTGGCATACAATTATTGAATGTTATTAGATAATAGTATACACTTTTTTATAAATATTATACGTTAGCTAACAAATATATGTTATAAATGGAATAGGGCTGTAGTTGGCTGATAATATATTTTAATGTTCAATTTAGGTGTAACTAATATATGTATTATTACAATGATTAAAAATATGAAATAAATCTTATATAAAACCAAAATTCAACTTAAACTTTAAAATAATTTGTAGCTCACTCCATTTTTCACATTAGTAATTTAATACTTTTTATTTTATAATTTAACAAATGCATAATATAGATATATATCATATAACATTTATATATATCATATTTAATTATATTTAAATTTTAATATTGTTTCTTTGTAAATACCTATAATACAATTATCAATACTGTAAATTATTATTCTTTAATATGATATACAACTTCTATTTAGCAGAATTGTTTCAATTATATCTATTTTAAATACCAAAATATGAGGAATATATTGTATTATATTATATAATATATAATTTATATATATAACTATTTTTATATACAGATGGTACATTAAACTTGATCATAATCATCAATATAAATAAATAATATTAATTTGAAATTTTGTAGTATGTTTCGACTTCTCCATACACTACATGCAATAGCTTACTCAGTGTCTTTATATCTATGACTAAATCACTCATTGGTTACTATTAGAATGATATCACTGGTTACCGATAGGTAATTGATATCAAATTGATATAAATATAAATATTGATTAATCATAATTTAATTTTACTACTCATATTTTTAATATATTATTATATACTATAAATTGTATTACTCATATTTTAAATATATGATTATATACTATAAATTTTATAGTATAAACATAGTATATATATATATATATATATATACTTAAATATTATAATAGTAATATATGATACAATGATACTTATTAAGGCTTGAATATATAATTAATATATTGTTTATTAAATAAATAAATGTTATACTCATACATATTATTAATATATTTATTGATATTTATAAGTCATCCCAGAATACTTTGTTATTCGTCTCATAAAATAATATACATGATAATAATTTATGATTTGATTATAAATTATATAAAAATGATCATAAAAATAAATATACTGATAAATACTTTAAAAAAATGTATGTAAAATGTACTAAGTATATATCAATTTATTAATAATAATATCAATATATTTGATGTTATTAAACAATGATCAAATAGACAAATCATATGTATGATTGATGTCCATCTAAATATTATCTAGTTGTAGAATGGTGGGATAAGTGCGTAATGTAGATTTTTAAAAACAATTGATATAAAGCATATTTATATGCATATATATTTTTATATATATATATATATATAACACATATATAATTATAATGCGATATATAAGTTAAACTGGTTTTATAGATAGATTTACTATATATTATATTGATTTAGATGAATCGTAAAATCATAATAATAATAATGAAAAAATGTGTAATTGTTATGTAAACATAGTATACAAAGTATAGCATATTTGCCTAGCTACATACAAATATCGATCTCTATATTGATTGTTCAAATCCAAAATCCTTTAGCACTTCACACTGCTCTAAAAAATTTAGATCAGAGCTGGTTTTTCACAGTATTCATATAGACATTATATATACAATCATAATTAAATATTAATATATACTTAGCAATAAGAATCTATTCTACGTTGTTTTGTTTTACTATGATAAGGTCAACATGTAATATAGATCAAAAACACTTATTTAATTGGTAATATTCTTCTCTGTAAGAATATATAGAAATGCAAGAAATCATAAATATAAACTATTTTTCATATACGGATATATGTACGTATTTATTCCTTCTTATAGTTAATACAATTATACTGGAATAAATTTTATTTTATTCATAATTAATAATGTATTGTGTCTATGTATATAATATCCAATAGATTATAGTTATTTACACATAGTACCTATATGTAATATCAATACGAAAAGTACATTTAATTCTAAATTAATGTATATTATTGTTGAACTATTAAAATTTGCCTCGAGTTACCATATACCCGACCGTGAGTAGTAAATAGTGTTAAATATATGTACATGTTAATGTTAAAGTTAATATATATTATACAATTCTAAATATAAGTAATGTATCACGAAGTAAAACTCCCACTTATCGCGCTCATCACATCCCCACCCACATACCACAACTATTATATACAAATTATATGTGCCGGTGTTAATGCAGAACCCCATAGACAAATTTGATTGGGAAATTGTATAGTAACTATAATAGTTATAATAGGTAGTGTTCTAATCGGTAGAATACTACGTTTAAATAAACATGAATTTAAGTATTATATCGGTCAATTTAATTATTTATATAATATGATTAATAAACTAATAGAATATTTAATAATCTAACATAATATTGATATTAAATATTAAATTAATTTTAAAAATTGAATGTCAAATTATATTTATATATATAAATTTACTACATTAAAATGTCTTCGTTAATTTTAAATATATACGTTTATATAGAAATATTTTATATTTTATAAATAAATATTTAATGAATAATACAAACCACTAATTAAAGTTGGAACTTTAGACACCAATTTAGTTACAGCCTGCGCCATTTTTATTATTAAAATGTTGAACCTCGATTGACATTCAATATTTAACCATAATGCATTAGTAAGTTCATATTTTAAAGGGAGGAGTAGATAATATTTATATATAAATTACATCCAAGCGGTGCCACTCCCTATCTCGCAATGGTAATATGAGAAAGTCTGTTTATTTACATTAAAATGTAAACAAACAATACTTTGGGCAGATAATTCAAATTTTTATGATATTTGAAAATAATGTCATTAAACGTTATTGAGTTATTATACAGCATTAATAGTTAATATTTATATTTAATTAATGTTATAATTTATATTAATTATATATTTATTATTTAAACCATTATTATTATAATACTAATTATATTAAGTCAGGTATAATTGATGTTATTAAACAATATTTTCGGCAGATATTAAAATATTTATGGTATTTATTATAGTTATTATAAAGCATAAATAGTTAATATTCA
>OZ025240.1:99546445-99661445 GCA_964019155.1 Osedax fenrisi | reverse complement strand
AGATGAAACAAAAGATATAAACTAACTGTGGACTTGACCGTGTATACCAATTTCATTAAGTCTAATAAAACAAATATTGTATCGAAATTATCAAAATCACTTGATAAATCAAGTAGCACGAGATACCATGGAGCTTTATTATCAAGAGATATAAGAATATTATTAATAATCAAAGTAAGGGCAGTTCCGGTACTACGATGAGGAAGATACGAACTTTGATATTCATCAACAATAGCATTTGATATTATGTAATTAATAAGTTGAGTGGACACAACTCGTTCTGAGGTCTTAAATATGGATGATAACTGGGATATATTCTATAGATTGAATGGAATAGGATCAAGTGGAATTCGTTTTCAAGGATGTCATCAAAGTGATTAAAATGTCATATGTTGGAAGCGAAAACATGAAAAGTATTTCTGAGTGGATGTTAAATTGAGATTGAGTCGTGCCGAGTTGATGTTGGAAGTACATTGATAATGATAGACATTTTTTGTTGGAAGAAATTGGAAAAGTAGGAACAAAGAACTTAATCAGGTTGGTCAGGAAGATACTTAGTCTGGATTTTACCTACAAAGGTGAAAGATAATTTATAAGCCTGCTTAGAAGATATTCTATAACTACTGAGAATATAAGTGAAGTATAACAATTTGATAGAGAGATATTTTTTCTTGTAAAGCGATCGAAAACTTTAAAGGTAATAAGATCAGATTCAAGTTTATATGATGCATATTTACGTTGTATCTACGAAGTAGTTGCCTCAGGTTAACAAGCTCAATATTAAACCAGGGAAACTTTGAATAAGTTTGCTTGATAAGAGTAATGGAGGGTAGAAAAATATCAAGCGAATGAGATAATACCAAATTAAAATAATTAAAAATTGTAGACAAATCAGAAGATATACTGTTGTTAAGTTGATGGAATACAGAGTTAATACACATTGGTTTATCAATAGAGAAGATTTTCGAAACAATCTATAAGTTCGATTAATTTGTATCAACGGCAAGTTCATATCAAATAATATGGCAAAGTGATCAGATATTAGAGAACTTTGAGTGGGATATGAAATTAATTTAGTATTATCTAAATATAAAAAAGTCAATAGTATTACTATTAGTGTTAGTAGTAAATCAAACAGGTTGCATCAGGGAATACTAAAATATAAGTTCATTTATAGATAAGTTAGCATGATTTTCATTGTTACTTCGAATATTAAAATCACCCAGAATAACCGTGTTAACTGATGTGAAAGATTATAAAATAGCAGAGGTCAGCAAATAAACTCAATAGGCTAGATGAAGATAGACGGTAGATAAGTATAATTACAATGTTAATAATGAAGGAAACTGAATATTAGGATCAGATCAGAATGCCATATGAAGAGAAACATGGGGTAGATGACGATTTAGCTTAAGTTCCGATTAAAATAACAGAGCTAGGCTGCCACTACGATGTGATGTAGACCTATTAGTAAGCGATACTTTAAAACCACCAGGGGTCAATTGGGAAGCTAGAGCATAATCATAAATAGTTAGCCAAGTCTCAGTAGGAATAGCAGATATAGAACAATTATAATTAATAATTAATTGTGTAATCAAATCAACTTTATTTCGTACTGATCTGGCATTGAGGAGTTGAAAAGAATCCTTTTAGGATAGTGCATTATTCAATCAACAGTTTAATATATTTTACGCGATTCATAGAAGGAATCACATGATTGGGACTATTTATCAAACCATTTTCTTTTTCCATATCGGAATTCCAATTGTAACCATTTACTGTGAAAATACTATAATCTACAAATGGATATAAATTAAATGTGCTTTAAAATAATTATTTTGTATATATATATATACATATTATAGGTAAATATTCTTATTTTATTTCCAAATATGTTCCGGGTGTTCTACCACTTGTAAGTTTAGGACAAACATTTCAGAGATCAGATTGACGATAATTTTAATTTATTTTGTCATATTTTATAGTACTATTGCTTGGGTTTGGGGTTGGTTGGATATTTGATTCTATTACTGCTATTCTGTGATGTATTAATTAACTGCTCCTATTTTTGTTAGAAAACTAAATAGTGTTTTGTTGTTCGCTCATGATAGGGTTAACTATTAATTAATTTCAATTCATTATTAAACTTTATTTTTAATGTTAAAATAATTTTAGAAAATATTTTATAAAACCATGAATGATCATCACTATAATGTCTATGACTAAAATACATATATTCTAATAAATAAATATAAGATAAATAAAATTTAAAAATAAAAATATAAATATAATTGAATATCTAGTAAATACTATATGAAAAAAACGTAATGTGAAACAAGTTTTAGGGGCCTACATTTTCTTAGGGGGGCCTTGCCCCCGCAGCGCCCCCCCGTGGCTACGGGCCTGTATGTATATATATATATATATATATATATATATATATATATATATATATATATATATATTTATATTATATATAATATATATATATGTGACATATAATATGTCTATACTGGCTATATATATAAATAACAATCAAATTATAATTAGAGCTAATACATAGGTATGTATAGATATGTATTAAAAACTATACACAAACCTATTACTTTATATTAAATATATAAGTCTAATTATAACCTTATTTATATATATTATATATCCATTTAGATGACAACAGCAGCCCATGATTATCATTGACTTGCGTCTTCAAGATGAACAACAGCAGTCCATATACTTTCACCTTCGAGATAACAACTACGTTTACAAATATTTATACTTGCGACCAAATACGTTATATATTAATACATACATACGGCTTCGCCCCTTAGATGTCTATGCTTGCGACTATATCAACTATATATTTACTTAGATAAAAATCACTCAATCGACAGAAGTCCATGATATACAATAACGATAGTGTCGACTCGAGTCGCCTTCGAGATAAATACATCAGTCCATGATAATCATTGACGTGGAGCCTTAAAGATGAAAATAGCAGTATGTGCTGCCTTCGTGATTATCATGGCATCTCCGTGAAGCCCTCATTAGATACATGCTAGTAGCATGTGGAATAAATATTCCGCTGGCAGGAATATAATGTGAAAATTCGGCATGCATGCCGACTTTTACATTGGGACATTATATTGTCAGTCGAAGCTGCATGCGTTCAGATGTGTTTAACGTTGCTAAGCTATGCTGGAGGCAATTATTATTATCATTATAACTATTATTATTACATTATTTAACACTTAGCATATAATTAGAACGGTTTTTTTAAATGTTTTACTAATTAAGTTACAAACCTATTACTTTATATTAAATATATAAGTCTAATTATAACCTTATTTATATATATATATATATATATATATATATATATGAGGTGGGGGAAATGATGATAGTGGTGAGTCGATCTTTTGATTATAATCTATAGAATGAGAATCGCGCAGTTCTGCAGTCTACTTCTGGAGCTTGTGTCTATCAACTTGCATCCGGCCAGTAAGGAATCCGGTCAGAGTCAGAGGTTTATGCGTTGAGGCTTTCGTGAGGTTCGGCAAGACCGTGTGGTACAACGGCACCTGTGTCGGGTGAGGGGTTAGTATCAGGGGTGTGGGGTGTTGCGGGAAGTGGGGTGGTGCGGATGTCGGTTTGGCATATATCGTAATCGTGATGAGAGTGTGGTTAGATATATACGTGTCTGGTTTGGGGGTGGAGTGTGTAATGCGGTGTGTATGCTTTTCGTTTGTGTCCTCTTCGTAGAATTGTGTTTCCTATCAGGAGGACATCGTAGGACATGGGTCTTGTCTCTTTTCTTCGATGACTGCTGGCATCCATAATCCTATTAGGGGTTACGGGCGATGATTTTCCGGCCTCTAGTGAAGTTGGCTGTCTGTGTTCTTCTGGAACTAGCTAGACAGTTTATTTGATTTCTTTGTACTTGTTGCAGTTGTATGTTTCGTTTCATGTTTGTTTTTAGTGATTGGTGAGTTAGCATCCATAGTGGGCTTGGATATTGATCGCTGATTGGCGTTTGACTTAGGGTTAACATAGGTCAAGGTCGGATGTATTTTTCTTTATGACGTTCTTTACGTTATGTACTTGTCTTTCTATAAATCCGTTCGATTGTGGGTATAACTATTATAGTGCGATGTGTTCCCTTGCAAGGTCGTGTTGGTTGTGTTCTTACTATGGGTGCGGGTTTCCATGGGTCCCTTGCGTATTTCTGGCAGGACTCGCATTCATAGGAGATTCGTTGTAGGTTTTTTCTCGTGCTGTCCCAGAAAACCGTATATCTGGCGAGGAGTATCGGTTTGCCGTTCCTATGTAGGCTCGATGTACTTTATATAGTATTTTGTCTCTGGCTGCTACGGGGACGAGTACTGCTGCTCCTTTGTATACTAGTCCTCGATCTTCTATTAGTTCATCTCTGTAGCTCCAGTGGTGTCGTAACTACTTTTGTACGTGCCTGCGGGATAGGGGTCATCCGTCAAATATTTGCGGAGGCGTTAACGCCTCCGCAAATATTTGACGGCTGACCCCTATCCCGCACCAATTGGTGTTCTTTATCGTCATTGCCGGCGAGTAGTATCGTGGTTGTCGCGAGGGCTGTGTTGATGTTGTAGGTATTCTCTTCGTTCTTGTATTCTCTTTCTGTGTTCATTGTGGACTTGTCTCGTTAAAGTCCGTCGGCGATCGTTAGTTCTTCGCCGGTGTTATAGTATATCGATAGATGCACCTGTACCATGGTATGATAGGAGGCGAAGTAGGAGTCGTTGCAGTCGGGCGGGTGCGTATGGAATGTGCTTACAGGGTGATCATCTCTAATGGCTTATGGTCGCTTTCTATAATGAAGTATGTACCGAAAACAAAGTGGTGAAATCTCTCGCATCCGAAAACTACTGCGAGTAGCTCTCGTACGATATTTGCGTATCTTTCTCCGCATGCGGGGGTGAGGGTGCGTGATTCGAAGCATATAGGGTCGTTCGTTTTGTTATAGGACCGCTCCTAGTCCGTTTCCCGAAGCATCGACTTGTATTACGGTTGGTAGTGTCGGGTCGTAGTACGCTAGGGAAGTAGTTCTGCATAGCGTGTTATTTATGTGTATAAAGCGTTGTTCATGGCTGTTTGTCCTGTCGAAGTGTACATCTTTATGTTTAAGTTATCGGAGGGGAGTGCGTAATTCTGTGATGTTGGTTATGAATGGGCTCGTGTAGGATTCTATGCCGATAACACTTCTTAATTCTGCGATAGTGGTCGGTGTCT
This sequence comes from Osedax fenrisi, assembly GCA_964019155.1. Classification (NCBI taxonomy): domain Eukaryota; kingdom Metazoa; phylum Annelida; class Polychaeta; order Sabellida; family Siboglinidae; genus Osedax; species Osedax fenrisi. The sequence goes on along the minus strand of OZ025240.1, from coordinate 99,656,183 downwards.
GCATTTGTGCCGCGGCTCGTGTTCTGTCTTGATCTGCTCTGATGCCGTCTTTATAATGTAATATATATTCAGATTATTCTACTATACCGATCCTTTTAAATATACAGATCCATATCCCTCGATCTAACGCTCATTTAAAATCATCGCCCATCGTGATACATGATCTTCCCTGTAATCGAGTACCTATATTTGTAACACATACGATACACATGATATCACGTGACACGAGCTATAGCAGGTACACATGTACTGATCAGGGCTGTCTAGAAATGTGTTAATGCGCACAAATTCAAAAATAAATTAATTTATTATGTATACATTTAATTTTAATTAAATTTATAGATTCTACATCAGATCTTAGATATATCTTATATATATATACTATGGTCTTAGATTAATTCTAGATAATATCTCATAGTAATGCATATATATGTGAATATTAATAATTAAAATGCTCCTATATATTAAATAAATATATAGCCTATAGGCTTATCTATAAATAATGTATATACTATACAGTATAGTATATATATATATATATATATATATATATATATATACTATATAGTATATATACAATATATATATTATACTATATCATATATGCCATATATAGAATTATTCCATTTGCATATAGTATAGATTACTGTTTATATCACATATGACGATATCACATCATAATGATATAGATAGGACTACTTAACTATTTATTTAGATTTGGTATTATGTATTTATAAAGAAAATAGTTAATATCTGAATTAATAAAAATACGTATCGTAGGGGAGATCGGGGCAAGTTGGCCATAAGGGCAGATTGAACCATCTCAATATTTCTTCTATTAATAAATATTAATATTAATATTAATAAATATTAATAAATATCGTAATGTAGGGATATAACATTGGATATCCTAATACCATTCGAATATATGCTATAGAGGTATAGTAGTTACAAATAAACTAGTTACAATTTAAATTTAAAAATAGGTTTATATATTTTTATAATTTAGTAAATATAATAGATAATTATCTATTTCAACTATCTATGTGAACATAATTATATTTATATTTATTTGCGAATGTATATTTTTTATAAAATACAGGACGTATTTAATGACCTACTTCTTATAAATGTATGATTTACTAATTTAAATTATAACATTTAAATTATTTAAAATAAAACTATTAAATACAATTTAATTAATATAAAATATTTCAATATTTAAACCTCTTTTAATTTTCTATTATTTTAATTATTCATATACCTACATTACATTAAATTACATACGTATATATTAGAGTACGCGCGTGCAGTAGCATGGACATCAACATTATAATCAACTCCTTCTTGGTGACGATGTTAGTTATAACGTTTCTCGTGATGGCAGCGTACGCCGGATACAAGTTTCGTAAACGGGCGATAAAACGACGAAACAGAGACGAAATCGTGCTTCAGATGAGCGAAACCACCGCGGAGAATATGCTCATCGGTGACGCGCACAGCCTATACAGACGTCGTCAACTGACCAGAGATGCACGGCTATCTCAAACTACGCCCGCTGGTCCTCTCGATGTAAACGGTGCGAAAACGGCGAAACACTCACGTATACGCGCTTTTATCCGGGGAGTGGTCCCGGGTGGTAAACGATCGGAAACTAATAGACTAGAACGGGCTCTGGCCAGAGATCGGATCGAGAAACAACGCGTTCAACGTTTACTCCGAGAAGACTACGAACGGTTACCGCACGAAAGAGCTCCGTATCGATATCCGGTCGACGACGGCGGCTCGGATATAGCGCGCGAACCCCTCTCCAAGTATCATAGTTGGGTGTTCCGATCCAATAGAAAACGATACGGTGATCCCTACGCGGAATTCGATTATCATCCCGGTTCGCTCGTCGCTGTTCCACCGAAGTCGGCTAATGCGGAAGGTTTACGAATATTTGATTTATAATAAAGGATAGGTTTACGCGGAACTAATATCTCTTAACGGTGGACAGTTAAACCTATATGTTTATAACCTAATTAGGTTTAAACCTAAACCTTATATAGGTTTATTAAACTATAGTGGAAAACGATATTCGCGAGAGAAGGTTACGATCTTCTGCGGAGATGCTGCTGAAATACAAGACTTAATACAATATTAATAATAAATATTTATTAATCTATAAAAATGTACATATTTATTTATTACATATATATAATATATATATATATATATATATATATATATATATATATATTAACATAACATAGTGTGTATATAGGGGAAATTCTCCGATTACCGACCCTAAATGATTATTTGTAATTACTTATTCAATATTAAATATATTTATTTGAAATTTTGTAACTAGGGTAATATTACGGCAATGAATAATGTGGCTATTTTAAATTTGTGATATAATTATATTTACAATAATAAACAGGGGGGTCGGTAATCGGATGCATGTACCTAATACCGACCCCCTTCTCCTATTACCGACCCCCTAAAATAATCGTGATATAAATAATTGTAGTATTATAATATCCAAAAAAATAGTAGATATACATAAATATAATTAATTATAACATTCACGCAATTAATTTTGTATTGAATTTGTGTTTTAATAGTAATATTAAATTTAAATTTAAACTTTATAGTAATTATATTAAAATAGTATATATTATTATTTACTATTTATTTATTAATCACTATGTATATAATCAACTGGAATCATGAATCCTAAATCTATATCAATGATACACAAACAACTTATGATATATTTTAAAGTAAAATACGGATCTATTTTGATTGGATATTATAAATCACATGGGGTCGGTGTTAGGGTAATTTAGGGGGTCGGTAATAGGAAAATCATATGGGTTGCTATAATTAAGATATATTGGTTAATAGTTATTAAAATTAAATTATTTTTATAAAGTTTATAAAAATTGTATTGATCTACAATATTATGCACAACATTAAGTTTTCTTTTAATTAATAATGATTTAAAAAAAGTTATTATTAAATATTTAAAAAGTAAAAACAGAATATTACATTTTATCAAATAACAATTGTAGGATTAAATATTTTTTTAAACTTAATATTTATTCATATTTATCATTAAATTACTAACAGTTCGTGTATATATTATTTTTTGATATCTCTTATAGTTACTGAGATACGAGAGGGGGTCGGTATTAGGAGTGTATAAACTATACATAATATATATATATATATATATATATATATATATATATATATATATATATATTATATAGTTGCATGTATATTTAACTATAAATTCACATATATAATACAGTGTACAATGTACACTGTACATTGTTCAATTTACATTCTATACAATATATTGTGTACAGTGTAAATATAGTATACATTGTATACACTGTACACTATACAGTGTACAGTGTACATTGTATATACACTGTATATTATACAGTGTACAGTAGACCGATTCGTTCGAATCAATTTTTAATCCTTCATATACAATATAATACATATCTATATTTTAGTATAATATGTATTAACAATTTTTATTAAAAAATAGTTACCTTTAGTCACGAAGCATTTAAAGTTTGAAAATTATTTATATTTATTATTAATATAATATATATATATTTCATTTTTATATCTACAAATTACCAATATTAATGTCTCCTAAAACTCGAGAAAATACACTATTTTACAAAGTATTTATTTCAAAATAATTCAAATAAATAATTAATTTTTTAAAATTAATATATATAATTATACTTTACATAAATTTGAGTGATCATATTGTATTGCATTGTGGATATAAGTTAGATATAAATGTCCTTTATATAAATAAAATTTAAAAAATATGTAAATTTATTTTGTATTTCATATTTCAAATAATAATCCAAAAAAATGTACAAATGATGTTAATTTTTTTTCTACAAATAATTTTTAATTTTTTAATAATTAATTTGAATTGTATTATTATTATCAATAAATTATATATTTTATTTTTTTAAATTAAAATGTAATAATTTATTTATATTAAATTATACGATTTTTAGATAATTAAAAAAAAAAATTATTTTATAAAATTTGGGCATCTAGATTTTTATGAAAAATATTTTGTATTGTTAATACTACTTGTAATATATGTTTCTAGGATATATCCATAGTTGGCTTAAAAAAAATTATTCAATTTTATAAAAATTGAATAAAACTTATTTCTATATCTCCCCCATGTTAAATTTTACATGTATTCAATGTTAAAATAAAAAAGGTCTCGTGATATAAAACTATTTAAGATATAGGTCTAAAATTTTAAAAACTTATTCATCATAGCATACATAATTGGCATAGATGTGAAGGTTTATAAAATTACGAAAAAAAATTTAGTACGAACCGGTCTAGTGTACAGTGTATATACTCTATACAATCTATAGATTAATGATAACTATTACTGTACAATCTACAATGTACATTTTACAGTGTACAATATTAGCAAATATTTTGCGAAGCACAATCATTAGAACAATATGTGGTATTAGCTTTACCTATTTACATTATAGCTATCGCTAGCTCTATGATTTCGGCCCATCATTCTTGATGAAAGTATCCACTTCGGCTGATCATTTGATAATATCAAGGATATACGATATATGACACTGTGTCATTGACACACACATATATATATATATATATATATATATATATATATATATATGTATATATATATATATATATATATATGTATATTTAGGCTATAGAGTATAATGTAATACCCTATACTATAGGGCCTATATATAGGCTATATAGCATATAGGGCTATATTGGCTATAGGGATATATCAACATAATTAATTTTAAACGCAGCCTTTTCAACTATTATATCGAACTTTAATAACATAGTTTTCGTTTTTTTTATATATTTATTTACTTTTCATTTCATTTATATGACAATATAATGTACCTATAGGTACATACAAAATATCTACATTTTATTGAGTCAATAAACAATTTTAATAATAATAATGTATTACGTTTATAACATTGTAAAATATATAGTTACTACGCATCATGCAGGTATATAGCCCTATAGGGGTTGCATACCTGCACCAATTTATTTATTTCCAATTTCATCCAAATTTATCTGGCTTTATTTGGATTTTTTTGATCATTTTTTTTATTTTTAAATTTACAAAAAACTAATTAATTATGAACCATTTATGTAATAAGAGTATTGGAATATCCCCAATTACCGACCCCCTCTCGTATCTCAGTAACTATAAGATATATCAAAAAATAATATATACACGAACTGTTAGTAATTTAATGATAAATATGAATAAGTATTTTGTTTTAAAAAATATTTAATCCTACAATTGTTATTTGATAAAATGTAATATTCTGTTTTTACTTTTTAAATATTTGAATAATAACTTTTTTTAAATCATTGTAAATACTTTATTATTTAAAAGAAAACTTAATACTGCACATAATATTGTAGATCAATAAAATGTTTATAACGATTATAAAAATAATTTAATTTGAATAACTATTAACCAATATATCTTAATTATAGCAACCCATATGATTTTCCTATTACCGACCTCCTAGATTACCCTAATTCCGACCCCATGTGATTTATAATATATTATATATATCTATATAATAATATATTAGATATATCTAATAAAATAGATCCCTTTTTTTTGCTTTAAAATATGTCGTAAGTTATTTGTGTATCATTGATATAGATTTAGGATTCATTATTACAGTTAATTATATAAATACTGATTAATAAATAAATATTAAATAATAATATACAATATTTTAATATAATCCTACTATAAAGTTTAAATTTAAATTTAATATTACTATTAAAACACAAATTCAATACAAAATAAATTGCGTGAATTTTATAATTAATTATATTTATGTATATCTACTATTTTTATTGGATATTATAATACTACAATTATTTATATCACAAGTATTTTACGGGGTCGTTAATAGGAGAAGGGGGTCGGTATTATGTACATGTATCCGATTACCGACCCCCCTGTTTATTCTAGTAAATATAATTATATTAAAAATTTAAAATGCCACATTATTAATTGCCATAATATTACCCTAATTACAAAATTTCAAATAAATACATTTAATATTGAATAAGTTATTACAAATAATAATTTAGGGGTCGGTAATAAGGAGAAATTTCTCCTATATTTGAAAAGTTTAACCACATTTTTGTTGTGCCTAATATTACCAAATATTGCTAACAAAAGTGTCCTATATATAGAGTATACTGCATACCCTATGTAGGTTTATACTGTAACCCTATACATATATATGTATATATATACCCACATACATACATATATATATATACCTACCTACCTACCACTTTTTTGAAATTTATATCAGATGAAATATTTATTTCAGATAATATCTGTATTATGATTGGATTAACTCATCTTGAGATGGCCGTAGCCTATTACCAAGACCTCCTATAACCTATAAAGAGGTTATAGGAGGTCTTGGTATTACCCGTTCAACGCTGGTGGTATAACCCGATTCCAGGAATACCTATCACTTCCTATCACGCTTCCTACACTATTATAGTGACTATATAATAATTAATATTATTCACACAAATAAATGTACCCAGCAAACATTAACAGCCTCATAACATCCTCATAACAGCCTCATAAAAAACAGCCTAATGTGTAGACAGATGCTGTTATATGAGGCTGTTATATGAGGATGTTATGAGGCTGTTGTGAGGATGTTATGAGGCAGTAATTAGGCTGTTAGATGAAGCAGTTATTAGGCTGTTATATGATGATGTTATGAAGCAGTAATTAGGCTGTTATATGAAGCAGTTATTAGGCTGTTATATGATGATGTTATGAGGCAGTAATTAGGCTGTTATATTAGGCTGTTATATGATGATGTTATGAGGCAGTAATTAAGCTGTTATATGAAGCAGTTATTAGGCTGTTATATTAGGCAGTTATTAGGCTGTTATATGATGATGTTATGAAGCTGTAAATTGGCTGTTATATTAGGCAGGTATTAGACTGCTATATGATGATGTTATGAGGCTGTAAATTAGCTGTTATATTTGGCAGTTATTAGGCTGTTATATGATGATGTTATGAAGCTGTAAATTGGATGTTATATTAGGCAGTTATTAGACTGTTATATGATGATTTTATGAAGCTGTAAATTGGCTATTATATGATGATTTTATGAGGCTGTAGTTAAGCTGTTATAAGGGTATTATATGATAATGTTATAAGGCTGTACTTAGGCTGTTATATTATGCATTTATGAGGATATTATATGATGATATATTATTAAAGTATTTAGAAATGTATACTTTTAGGCCAAATGAGGAGTACAACCAATAAACGGTTTTACACTTTATTTGGGGGAAAACAAATACACTACTTAATAACACCTAATTAGATACATTTAAAAAACCTTTCTAATTATATATTTTTAAGTTGTTAAGAATATTATTAGGTTTAATGAATAAGCTGGTTTAGGTATTAGTCATATTTATTAAGAAAGCGGGCAGTGCATCTGCGATGTTTTAGGGGCGACCTACAAGTGCCATTCAAGTTCAATGCATCGTGTGGCGAAGTAATTATATGGGCCAATCAGGAATACATATTCCTTAGGTGCATGCAGTACGCGACACACATAATCCGTGCGTCAAACTATATATCGTGAGACAGTAAACATATTATATAATAGTTGTCAGATATATAGTTCGACATACAATATGAATAGCCCATTAATTGCGTTTACATAGTGGGGTGTTGTATAAAACATATATAACATAACATATACTAAGTGGCAAATAATGTAATAATAATTGCCTCCAGCATAGCTGAGCAACGTTAAACACATCTGAACGCATGTAGCGTCGACCGACAATATAATGTCCCAATGTAAAAGTCGGCATGACTACATTTTCACATTATATTCCTATTCCAGGCAGAATATTTATTCCACGATCTATTAAATACACAATATAATATAAGGTTGCATATTGAATCATGCTACTAGCATGTATCTAAGAGGGCTTCACGGAGATTCCATGATAATCACAAAGGAAGCACCGACTGCTATTTTTATATCTAAGGCTCCCTGTCAATGATTATCATGGACTGATGTAGTTATCTCGAAGCCGACCCATTCAGATGTGGACTGAGTGATTTTTAATTAAGTAAATATATAGTTGATATAGTCGCAAGTATGAATATTTGCTAACATAGTTGTTATCTCGAAGGTGAAAGTATATGGACTGCTGTTGTTCATCTTGAAAAAGCAAGTCAATGATAATCATGGGCTGCTGTTGTCATCTAAATGGATATATAATATATATAAATAAGGTTATAAGTAAACTTATATATGTAATATAAAGTAATAGGTTTGTGTATAGTTTTTGATATATATTTATATGTATTAGCTCTCATTATAATTTTATTGTATTAGCATGAGAGTGGCTTTGAAGATAATAAAATAACAACAATATATACAAATGAATCATAACCTATGAAAATATGACTTCTTTACTTACTAAATGACACTTACATTCTAGCTTATATGAGGAAGATATATTTTATGTGTTATAACATTATGACTTATAACGCTTAATCTTGTTGACTGTACAATGCACAGTGTGCATTTTAGCCGTTGATTTCAAAATACGTGTTCCGTTGCTAACAACCTATATCCACTTATATATACATATAAATGTCTATAAAGAAACATACGTCAAGCTTGCCAATTAAATATGATAACTAAATACAAAATGTTACCTACAATATTAGTAATTTATAAGATTAAATTACAATATAATGTCCCAATATAAAAGTTGGCATGACTAAATTGTCTCATTACATTCCTTCAGGCGGAATATTTATTATACGATCTATTAAATACATAATATAATATAAGATTGCATATATAATAATGCTACTAGCTTGATCAGTCAGCATCTAATGAAGGCTTCACTTAGATTTTATAGTCATCGTGAAGGCGTCACAGACTGCTAGTGTTATCTCTAAGGCACCATGTCATTGATTATCACTGAATACTATTGTCATCTTGAAGGCGACACAGCACTAAATATCATGAACTGCTGTTGATGAATTGAGTTTATATTTAATCAAATATATAGTTGAAAGTATAAATATTTGCTAACGTTATTGTTATCTCGAACTAGAAAGGTTACGGAAAGATATTGTCATCTCTAAGCATGTATCATAGAAGGTGGACATGGGCTTCTGCATTAATATCGAAGGTGTTATGTCACAGAATATCATGGACTGCTGTTGAATGATTTATTTTTGTAAGCAAATATATTTATATACGACATTATACGACAAATATAAAGTAGAAATAGTCGTAAGTATAAAGTAATAATATTTTCTAACGTATTTGTTATCTCGAAGGCGAAAGTATATGGACTGCTCTTGTTCATCTTGGTGTCATGTCAATGATAATCAAGGACTGCTGTTGTAATATAGATGAATGTATAATATATATAAATAAGATTATAAGTAAACTTATATATTTAATAAAAATTAATAGGTTTGCATTATAGTTTAAAATGTTTGATATATGATTATATGTATAACTCTGGTTATAATCTGTAGTATCCATAAGTCAAGCTATCAATAAAAAATAAGATAGCTAAATACATTATTTTATTATTGAATAAGTAATTTATAAGATAATAAAATCACTACCAATATACTAGTTCTAGCCATAAATAGTCATACCCACATCATCAACACTTTTAAATCATAGGCTATCTTGCTAGAATAAATATCAAAAATACTATATTTAATATAAACAGCATCATAAGATTATGCATTGTGTAATATGAATGTACTGAATGTAAAACACAAATATTTAGTAGGTAATATAAATTTAAATACTACATCATATGAATATATCATAAAAGTAATTATACCTATATAATATAGGAGATTAAAAATAGGATTTTAGCACAAATATGTATGCTAAAATATATAAACATATTTAATATTTAATACTGTACTTCAAAATATAAATAAATTATATATATATATATCTATAGATAGTCTATTAGATAATAAAATATATATATTTACTATAGTAATATAATACCAAAGATTTTGCGAAGCAAAGATATAACACTCCCTATGCATTCAACGTAATTTAGTAATAGCCCCAACCGCTGCTATCAGTAGTATCGAAATCACTGAAATAGATTTAGGTTCGGCTCTGTTTGCATACAACAATGTTTTCATTGCTCTATTAAATTACATGCAATATAAATTAGCTTTTACTCACTAAATATATACTTATAGCATTTAAAACATACATATAATATTTGTTTGTTATATATTAGTAATGAACACTTAGTTTTCATCATATAAATATTAATTTAAAGCATATTATTTAACATTTTAAAAGTGTATAGTTAAATACGAATTTACATTATAAACAACGCATAGTTCCTAAAAGTAACCCGCTATAGGTGGCACCAGGGTATTTTGTATACAAATTCGAATTACACGATTTCGCGTAAGTGTTATATCTTTCCTTCGGAAAATCTTTGATAATACTATATTATATAATCACTATATAATTTATTAGTGTATTACATATGGATTCCAATGATCTCTTACGAAGTGATAGTGATATCGTCAATATTGCAATATTGCAATCACCATGGTGATCTTGCACAATGTTAATTTAAATAATTATTTATAAATAGAAGAATTGATATTGGACACAAAATTATAAAACCAAATTAAAACACTCCACACGTGATCACTGATTACCTTACATATTATATAGTATATAATATAGGTTAATTAATATTAATATTTAAAAAAAGTAATCAATTATAAATGGTATCCTAGTTATAATCGTAAATATTAAAAATAGAATCGGGTGAGTGCTCTAAATAACAAAAGTTACGGTTTTAAATAGATCGCGAAATTTGGTATACATTTTATATTTTCATAATTATTATACTTTCAAAGTAACTTTGATTGTGTAAATATATATATATATATTTATAAATATAGTAGGTATAATCATTATACTAATCATAATGAATAAAATAATGAATTAATAGAATATATATTTCTACTATTAAATATATTTAATATAATATAATATAATATTATTATAATAATTATATCATATAATATATGTAAAATAATTTAGGAATAATATTTATGAACATATAAAATGTATACGCAATTTAGTGATCTATTTAGAATCATCTCTTTCGTTATTTAAAGCTCTTACGCGATTCTAATTTTAAATATATTCTTCTACAACACTGACAACACAAGTTATACATGTATAACGTAAGTAAGTGTATTATAAATAATCACATATACATAAATAAAAAAAAATATTGATATACTATAGTACTACTTGAATATTATAATTAAATTTAATATAACATTATCATAATGTTAAAAGTTTCAACCCAGGTATCAACATGAAACCGAATGTTTTAATAATAATTATGATAAAATAAAGTATTTTTTATAAAAATTAAATAACTCTTAGGAATGCAGGTAATCTCTTACGAGGTAATCCAGTACGAGGTAATTTCGTACGACTTATTTAGTAATCTCGTACAACTTATTAAATTTAATTTATTTCATAATTATACAGTTCTTATATGAATATAGATAATACAATAATATAATACAATATATGATATCAATATATACTAAGTTATTATATATAATCGTATACAAACTGTATTATTATGAAATAAATTACATTTAACAAGTCGTGCGAAATTACTCGTACGAGATTACTCGTACGAGGTTAATACTTACTTACTTACTTTAGTCGAGCTCTCGCTCGACCAGATCTTGACATTTTCTTCCATCCAGCACGATCCATCATCAATGAACGTATTTCGTCTTCTTCTTCGCAGTCACAGTCGTTCTTTAGAATATCTACAAATGTTTTGGGTTGTCGTCCTCTGTTTCTTTTACCGGTCTTTGGCGTCCATAATATTAGATTGTGCGCTATTTCGTCATTGTGTCTTATACAATGACCTGCTAGTCGCAGTCTTCTATCTTTAATGACATCAGTAATCTTTGGCAGTCCTCTATAGAGTTGAACGTTGGTTATCTTTTCTTTCCATGATGTATCGGTCACCAATCTTAACAATCTGGTATAGCATCCGTCGATTTTCTTACGTAGACTAGCATCTATTGTCCAGCACTCGCTTCCATATAGTAATATTGGCTCGATTGTCGCTTTGAATGTTCTTATTTTCAGATTTATGTTCATTTTGGATTTCCAGATTGACTTCATTTTGTGGATTGCTGACCACGAAAGTGCTTTACGAATTTCGAAGTCCTTCTGTGAGCTCAACATCCACGCACCCAGGTATTTGAAATTGTTAACGACGTTTACTATTGCAGTGCAGTTTTCTAGTTCAATGTTGACTGGTGTGTTGTAGTTAAAGGACATTATTTCAGTTTTCTTTGCATTTATATGGAGACCGATTTTAGCGACTTCTATTTCAATATTTGTTAGCATGAGTTGAGCTTGTTCGACTTCTTGGGATACTAGAGCTATGTCATCTGCGTAACTGAGATCCGTTAATATTGTTGCTGAATGACGTCTACTTTGTTTCTTTGTGATTTCGAATCCGAATTCCTCTTCGTGTCCTCCAATGGCTTGTCGCATAGCGTAATCCAGTGTTATCACAAATAGAAATGGTGCCAGAGTATCACCTTGTAGGACACCTTTAGTTATTTCAAAGTTTTTAGTTTCTCCGTCGGGTGTTATTACTTTTGCGTGTGTATCTTTATAGGTTAGGGCGATAGTTTGTATTATTACTTCGGGTATACCATAGGCTTCCAGAATATGTAGCATTGTAACTCTGTTTATGCTGTCGAATGCTTTCTTGAAGTCAACGAAAATGATAATAGCCTTGAGATTGTGGCTTTTCACTCCTTCGATTAAACGTCTGAGTGCTAAAATATGCGACAGCGTGGATCTTCCAGTTCTAAATCCGTTCTGATTCGGACGTAGTATCGGATCTATATGAGGTTGAATTCGATTTAATATCATCTTGTTCGTCATTTTTGCAGCTATTGCAGAAAGAGCAATTCCTCTGTAGTTTCCTACGTCTTCGAGATTACCTGATTTTGGAAAAGGAACGATGTTACAATTTAGCCATTGATTTTGAATTTCATGATGTATCAGCATTTTGTTTGAAAATTCAAGGATTATGTCGTCGAAGTTGCAGTATTTTAGGATTTCAGGAGCAATTCCGTCGGGTCCTGCTGCTTTACCATCCGTTAGTCGTTCTTTAACATTGCTGTATTCTTCAGGCGTGAAAGGTCCAGTTTTTATGTTAGAATTATTTCCACTGATGGTCTTGATTCCTGTATTACTTTTTTCGTATTCTTCATTGTTGTTTCCCAGTAATTGCTTGAAATGTTCATACCATTTAGTTACGCGTTCTTCTTTGCTATTAGCTTTGATTTTACCTATTTTTGAATTTTTCCGTCCAGTTATTTTATTGATCAGCTTCCAGCTTTCTGCGAGCTTACATTGCTCGTTTGATTGTTCAACAAGTTTGACGTTGCGTTCGAGAATTTCAGCTTCGATTTTATCGTATTCATCTTGTAGAGATTGTTTAGCTTGAGTTAATTTTTCATGTGACTCGATAGTGTTCAATGCGGAATATACGTTGTATGCTGTTTGCGCCGAATTTCTGAGTATCTGTATTTTATTATCTTGGGCGATTATTTTGTCGCGAGGTTTTCTTTTCTTTTGTATTAATAGTTTTGCTGTTTCTTCGTTTGCTTTTATAAAGTGATCGTAGGTAGCTGTTGTGGATGTTTCAGTGGATGTTGCTTTTAGTTCATTATATGTGTGTTTTACTTGTTTGCTGTATTCTTTGCATATCTTCGGATCTCTTAGCATTGACCAGTCATAGTTTATCCTTTTCTTCTGTTTTACATTAGATCTTAGGCTAAGACGTATGTTTACTGTTATAATTCGATGATCAGATCCAATACTGCTAAAGTTGCTATATGCTTCACAGTTCTTCACACTATTTTTCCACTTGTTTCGAATGAGTATATAATCTACTTGTGTTTTAATAACGTTAGTATCTGACATGAAGGTCCAGAGTTTCCCGATTCGTTTTTTGAAATGTGTGTTTGTTACTTTCATATTAGCTTCTTCGGCGTAATCGATAAGAAGTTTACCATTTGTGATGTTACGAGGTTAATGGCTACCTTAAAATATTGTATTATAATAATTATATTATAATTTATAATAATTATTATGATTATTATAATTTATTATAATTATTATTATAATTATTATTATAATTATTATATAAATTATTATAATTATTATAATAATACGATATTTAATTATTAAATTAATAATATTAAGGATATTTAGGAATGACAGTAATCTCGTACGAGGTAATCCCGTACGAGGTAATTTGGTACGACTTATTTAGTAATCTCGTACGACTTATTAAATTAAATTTATTTCATAATTATACAGTTCTCATACGAATATATATAATATAATATATGATATCAATATATAATAAGTTATTATATATAATCGTATAAAAACTGTATTATTATGAAATAAATTAAATTTAACAAGTCGTACGAAATTACTCGTACGAGATTACCTCGTACGAGGTTACTGGCTACCATATTTATGATATTTAGGATATTAATTATTAATATCCTTCATAAAATAATAATTATTTTAATTGTATTTACTAACTAATTTAGTTAAAAATATATTGTATATATATATATTCTATGAGTTATTTAATTATGATAATACACTTTATTTTATCATAATTATTATTAAAACGTTTGGTTTTGTGTTGAAACTTTTAATAATTATAAATAAATTTATTTTTTAAATAACTTAAATACTAAACTAATATATAGCTACAACGGTATATATATATACAATTATATTAATATATAATATAATATTATGTCTACTTACTATTTTGTTGAGCCATTTTATTGTCTTATAAATTGAATTAAATGATATAGGAAAACTTTATATTACAATTTAAATTTTAAATTATATTTTTTGTAATTATCTTTGATTATAATCTTTGTATATTACAGAATACAGTATACAAACAGAATTATTTAAATGCATAGATCTGTATTTTACATTGTAAACTATAAATCTATGGTGAAACACATCTTTATGCTATCCATATATATATATATATATCCATAGATTTATAGTTTATAGTTTAAAAATATATGTATATAGCCCATAGAGCTAGAGATAAATTTCTGAAATTTCTCTCTAGTTCTGTGATATAGCCTTACCCGACTGTTTTTATGAAATATATGTAGGTTATTATGATTTAGGTACAAAACGGCCGTATAAATCACGTGATATTAAAATATGTTAAATGAATCAAATAAATAACCAATTAATAATATAAACATATAAAACCTAGCTATGTATTTTATTATAAATTATTATAATATAATTAATATTTTAAATATATTTTAAACATTTTATGTAATATTTAAATTAAAAATGGACACCGTTGGGGGTAGCCAGTAATCTCGAACGAGGTAATTTCGTACAACTTATTAAATTAAATTTATTTAATAATAATACAGTTCTTATACGAATATATATATTGGTATAAGAACTGTATAATTATAGTAATCTCGTAAAAAGTAATTTCGAAAGAATTATTAAATTTAATTTATTTCATAATAATAAAATTCTTATAATTCTTACAATAATTGTAAGGAATTGTAACAATTCCTATACGAATATATATATATATAATTCGTTATTAAATATTGATAAAATATATTGTATTATATATATATATATTAGAATAAGTACTGTATAATTGTGAAATAAATTTAATTTAATAAGTTGTACGAGATTAATAAATAATTATATTTATAATGGTTAATTATAATTTATTTATCAATTTAGTTAATCATTAGTTCTTATATTTAATTAACTTTTATAGATACTATATTTTGTGATAGAATTCCATGTGAAATCGAATTTGCACAAAAAATGTGGTGTTGCCTATACCTTATAAGGTATTATAATACCAGTGGGTACGAATAAGGGAGGAGTTAATTCTACATAAATAATTATAATTAATTATAATAATTGTTTATTTCAAGCTTTTTAATATTAAAGATCTTTTTAATTAATGTTTGGGATCATAACAAGAATTCGACTGCAAGGACATGAACACATACTTGCGGGAGTTATATTTATAATGCGGGAGTTGAAATATTCAAATAAATATACATACGCGTGAAAGTAGATCCGAATGAAAGTATACTTTCATATACGATCTATAGATCCTAGCATATAGTAATTATATATATATATATGTATGTGATAAAAATAAATCTAGCTCCAGCTAGATTCGAACTCAGGACTTTCTGCTTAGAACGCATCATTTATAGCACTGAGCCACAACCCATGTTATATATATATTATGCTATTTATTTTCCTATTTAAAAAACATTTATATATATATATATATATTATAAATAAATTATTAAAAAAAAAAATTACAATTACAATTATTACTATCAGAAATTACTCGATTATAATTCGAATATGTTACGTACGAATGAGATCGATATAGTTTTAGAATGTCCATTTAATTTCAAGTAGAATCAATATATTATATATGTATAATACTATACGTCATTAATATGCTATCCGTTATAGTAACCTTACAATGAAGTATTTAATAAATTTTATTTTTAATTAAATTTAAATTATTACAGAAATTACTCTATTATAATTCGAATATGTTACGTACGAATGAGATCGATATAGTTTTAGAATGTCCATTTAATTGTATGTGTTTAGATGTATGTTTATATCTATAGCATCGATTTAAAGATCTAAATATGTAATTCTTTCTTTATATCGATGATCTATATACGTGTAGTTGAATGAATATATATATATATATATATATATATATATATATATATATAATGCTATTAATATATTTATATAATAATAAAATAATTTATATTGTTAAAAATGTTTATATTAACTCCAGTAAACTGAATTATAATTTATCTAACAAAATATATATTATTACAAAATTCAATAAAAAAATACCTTCAGAAAGATTCTAACTCTCGACCTTCGAAGGTGGTGCAAGAGCGCGCTCTCTAAGCAGATCTGCTTAGAGAGCGCGCTCTTGCACCACTGAGCCACATCCCATGTTTTATATATATATAATATATTATACTATTTACTGTAGCATATTTATGACGTATAGTATTATACATATATAATATATTGATTCTACTTGAAATTAAATGGACATTCTAAAACTATATCGATCTCATTCGTACGTAACATATTCGAATTATAATCGAGTAATTTCTGTAATAATTTAAATTTAATTAAAAATAAAATTTATTAAATACTTCATTGTATAGTTACTATAACGGATAGCATATTAATGACGTATAGTATTATACATATATAATATATTGATTCTACTTGAAATTAAATGGACATTCTAAAACTATATCGATCTCATTCGTACGTAACATATTCGAATTATAATCGAGTAATTTCTGATAGTAATAATTTAAATTTAATTAAAAATAAAATTTATTAACGAATACTTCATTGTACAGTTACTATAACGGATAGCATATTAATGACGTATAGTATTATACATATATAATATATTGATTCTACTTGAAATTAAATGGACATTCTAAAACTATATCGATCTCATTCGTACGTAACATATTCGAATTATAATCGAGTAATTTCTGATAGTAATAATTTAAATTTAATTAAAAATAAAATTTATTAACGAATACTTCATTGTACAGTTACTATAACGGATAGCATATTAATGACGTATAGTATTATACATATATAATATATTGATTCTACTTGAAATTAAATGGACATTCTAAAACTATATCGATCTCATTCGTACGTAACATATTCGAATTATAATCGAGTAATTTCTGATAGTAATAATTTAAAATTATTTATTTATAATATATATCTTATATTTATATATATACACAGCATATATATATATATATATATATATATATGTATTATATATATATATATATATATAATACATATATACATTATATACATGTATGCTTATTATATATAATATATTATATATTATATATTATATCTGAATAATCGCGTATGAATATAAATTATATTGCAAATCATTTAAATGCATAACACATCACTGAATTTAACGAGCCTATAGCAAACTATTTTGCGCGCGCGCGCAGTATATTTAAAGTTCATGTCCTTGCATTGCAGTGTTGCAGTCGAATTCTTGTTATGATCCAATGTTTGTATATATTAATTATATATATATATATATATAAATAATTATATCAGTATGTAATATATAATACATATAGTATATATAAATTATATATATATATATATTACATATATATTTTACATATATATATATATATATATATATGGAACATGAAATATGGTATGCTGGAAGGTAACAGTACGATATGATGGAACTTGATATTACGGTATACTGGAAGGTGAACGTACACTGTACGTACAGTATGATGGGACAGGATAGTAAGATATTTTGGGACGTGACAGTATAATATGATGGAACTTGATATTACGGTATGCTGGAAGGTGAACGTACAGTATGATGGGACAGGATAGTAAGATATTATGGGACGTTACAGTATAATATGATGGAACTTGATATTACGGTATGCTGGAAGGTGAACGTACAGTATGATCGGACAGGATAGTAAGATATTATGGGACGTGACAGTATAATAGGATGGAACTTGATATTACGGTATGCTGGAAGGTGAACGTACAGTATGATGGGACAGGACAGTAAGATATTATGGGACGTGACAGTATGATATGATGGAACTTGATATTACGGTATGCTGGAAGGTGAACGTACAGTATGATGGGACAGGACAGTAAGATATTATGGGACGTGACAGTATAATATGATGGAACTTGATATTACGGTATGCTGGAAGTTAAACGTACAGTATGATGGGACAGGATAGTAAGATATTATGGGACGTGACAGTATAATATGATGGAACTTGATATTACGGTATGCTGGAAGGTGAACGTACAGTATGATCGGACAGGATAGTAAGATATTATGGGACGTGACAGTATAATAGGATGGAACTTGATATTACGGTATGCTGGAAGGTGAACGTACAGTATGATCGGACAGGATAGTAAGATATTATGGGACGTGACAGTATAATAGGATGGAACTTGATATTACGGTATGCTGGAAGGTGAACGTACCTTATGATGTCATAACAATTACTTCCAGCACCCGTACTGTCAAGTTATTTCATATTGTAATGTCACGTTACATCATATCATACTATCACCTTCCAGCAAAACTAACTGTCACATTATTTCAAATCATACTATCAACTTCATTAAAAGATGCCTTTAATTAACAATACAGTTAATATTAATGACAAATATGACACCCGTATAATAAACTTACTTCATATAATATAGGTAACATAAAAGTCCAGTCATTATAATGATTCCTATAGGAGCTTCATATATCGCATTTATAAATATTATTAATCATTCTTATACATCTTATGAGCCTGGTATAAACCAGAATAATTTTAATTAAAAATATATAAATATTTATTAAAATAAAAATGCACCAAGTGGATATGGAAATAATCGATAAGGAGTCTACGAGATGTATAAGAATTTTTGTTTACAAAATTAATATTATTTAATAATGAATAATATATATTTATACTTTTTATTATATTATTATCTATATTATCATATTTTTTTATAATTATTATTACTTATATTATTATTTATTTAATATATTATTGTATGTAATATTTAAATTACATAGAATAACATATTTAATTATAATCAGAGTTTATCATTATAATAAATTACAATTTTACGAATTGTAATGTTTTACGATTTAGTTATATATGTAAAATATACTAAATTATGTATATCATATAGTATATTATATACTGTATACATGATATGCATAGTGTTTTATTATTTTAAAATGTATATTTATCATTTATTTAATATATTATAATTACAAATATTGTAAAGATATACTCTTAATATAACATTGGAACACTAATTTTATTTCTTTAATATATTATTAAAATAATAATTATCGGAACTTTACATTTGAATAAATATTTAATATATATTTTTGAAATTTTTACTTTATTTGAGTATAAAATAATCTGAAAATAATATATTTATATTAGCTTAATTAATATTAATATCATCGATTTATTATTTCATATATTTGTAATGTATTACATAATTAAAATTTAATTTAAATACATACAATTTTAATAAATATTAAACAAATATTTGTGAAATTATTACTTTATTTGAGTATAAAACGAATCTGTGAATAATATAAGTATATTAGCTTAATACTATTAATAACAATGATTAAGTAATACATATATTTGTTATTGATTACATAATTAAACATTGTATCAACTAATAAAATAAAATATAAATAATATTTTAAATATAGTTTTTAAAATAATATATATTTTGTACATATATATATGTTTCCTAGAGTCCCCCAATATGGCGGCAGCTCTTTCCGTATTAGTAGAAATAATTTGTGTTGAACGAATAGCGAATGCCCTATCTATGGTACTCTAAATCTATGCAATGATATGATAAATAGTGAATTTAATATAAATAAAGTGAACATTGAAAGTTAACCATTAAATCTGTTTACATTTGTTGTTAATAAACAAAGCGTGTGCGGCGTACGCCGTACGTAAAATACGTATATATACACCCCTTGGAATATATCATGAATTAATACATATATTTGAATATTTTTTAAATTAAAATTTACAAATAATTATTTTAACTTTATTTTCTTTAAATTAACTTTATTTAATAATTAGTTATGCAGAGCTAATTATTATATGAGATCAAATAATTGTGGGTATGTAGTTATATCATTACGTATTACAACAAATTAATAATAATATATATTTAAATTAAAATATATTTAAATAATATATTAAATTTTAAATGTATTGTTATCACCCGAGTTAACCAGGGTTATCAAGTGATCATAGGGAAGGCTAGATTCTAGAGTAAACTAGAGTAAACTTAATATCACGTGTTCTCTACGGCCGTTTTGATTTACGGCCGTTATGTACCATTACCGTTATTATGAGGATATTATCATAATGCTGTTATTATTCTGTTATGAGGCTATTTTTTTATATAATTTATGTAGGCTATTATAAGGATATTATCATATTGCTGTTATGAGTCTGTTATGAAGCTGTTTTTATATAATTTATGAGGATATTACCATAATTCTGTTATGAGTCTGTTATGAGGCTGCTTTTATAGAATTAATGTAGGCTATTATGAGGATATTATCATATTGCTGTTATGAGTCTGTTATGAAGCTGTTTTTATATAATTTATGAGGATATTACCATAATTCTGTTATGAGTCTGTTATGAGGCTGCTTTTATAGAATAAATGTAGGCTATTATGAGGATATTATCATATTGCTGTTATGAGTCTGTTATGAGGCTGTTTTTATATAATTTATGAGGATATTATCATAATTCTGTTATGAGTCTGTTATGAAGCTGTTTTTATAGAATTTATGTAGGCTGTTATGAGGATATTACCATAATGCTGTTATGAGTCTGATATTAGACTGTTTTATATATAATTTATGAGGATATTATCATAATGCTGTTATGAGTCTGTTATGAGGCTGTTTTTATAGAATTTATGTAGGCTGTTATGAGGATATTACCATAATGATGTTATGAGTCTGATATTATGCTGTTTTTTTTCATAAGATCCTGTTATGAAGCAGATATGAGGCTGTAATTTTAGAATATGCTGTTTTAAGGCTGTTATGAGGCTGTTATGTTGTTATGAGTCTGTTATGAAGCTGTTAATGTTTGCTGGGTAGGCTATAACACATTTTGTTATAATGATCGTTCTTTAATATACAACTTTAATTTTCAATTTACCTACATTATAAATTAGTGATTTAATATATGTTTTACTAATTTTTTATTTAAATTTAAAAAAAAGTAGGTTAATCGTAATACCTAAATCGATTTTTTTTGTATTTTCTTCATAGATTTTGTTGATATATATTATAATAATATAAATACAAATTATTATAGTTTATTTGAATAAATCATACCGTATATTATATATATATATTAGTATAATAGGTATGAAACCTAACTGTATGATATAACTTATATATAATGATTATGATAATGATAATGTATACATTGCATACCTATAGGGAATATTCCCTATAGGTATACAATGTATACATTTAATCATTAAATGTGTTAAATTAAGGTAACATTATCATTATCATATGATTATGATTATGAATATTATCATCATAATTATGATAATTATTAGGTATACCTATAGGTACCTATAGTATACTATAGGTCCTAATAGTACATATATTATTATAATATAATTATAAAAGTATTATTATAATAATTATATGATTATATGATACATATTTAATAAATATTAATTAAATAATATTTAATATCTATATAATATAGTTTATTTAATAATAAATTATTATTATAATAATAATTATTATAATAATATAACCCGGGAATATAACCCAGGAATATAACAATACATAATAATAATACCAAAGATTTTCCGAAGGAAATTATCAAAATCATTGATAATACGAACGATTTTTCGTAGCTATTCTTTGCAAAATCTTTGATAATGCATTAAATATATTCAGCTATTTCATATATTTATGATATCTATATTCTATATAAATATATCGCATTGGTGGTTCAGTGGTAGAATGTTCGCCTGCCACGCGAGCGGCCCGGGTTCGATTCCCGGCCAATGCAATTTTTTAATATAAAATAACTTATTAATAATCCATATACTACCCGACAAACAAAATCCTCCCAATTTGATACTAATATGATATTACATAGTATTAGATTACTATGTAACTACTAATTTAATGCCATTTTCATTGTTTATAGTAATGTTAGTATATCTATACTATTTAGTATTGATTTAGTATAATAAAATACTAATTTACATCGGTAAAATATAATATTGGTAAGGGGCGTATACTTTATATATATTTATCCCATGTGTTGACCGCGTAGTACTAAATTAGTATTACTACATAATATACAATTGGAGTACATCTACCATTATAATATTATTAGGTTGTATATTGGGATATATATACTGTTATAATATTAATAGATTATACATTAGGATAGATATACTATTTACCTACTGTAAAATATAATATTAGTATACGTATACCAATTATTGTTTATGAAGTATTATTTTAGTATTATTACACAATATACAATTGGTTGTATATTGGAATACATCTATCGTAATAGTACTACTCGGTTGTATATTGGGATACATATATCATTATAATACTAATAGATTGTACATTAGGGTAGATATACTATTTACCTACTGTAAAATATAATATTAGTATACGTATACCAATTACTTAGTGTGAAGTATTAATTTAGCATTATTACACAATATATAATTGGTTGTATATTGGAATACATCTACCGTAATAGTACTACTCGGTTGTATATTGGGATACATATATCATTATAATACTAATAGGTTGTATATTGGGATACATATACTAGTTACCTACTGTAAAATATAATATTAGTATACGTATACCAATTACTTAGTGTGAAGTATTAATTTAGTATTATTACACAATATACAATTGGTTGTATATTGGAATACATCTACTTTAATAGTACTATTCAGTTGTATATTGGGATACATATACCATTATAATACTATTAGATTGTATATTAGGGTAGATATACTATTTACCTACTGTAAAATATAATATTAGTATACGTATACCAATTACTTAGTGTGAAGTATTAATTTAGCATTATTACACAATATACAATTGGTTGTATATTGGAATACATCTGCTTTAATAGTACTATTCAGTTGTATATTGGGATACATATACCATTATAATACTATTAGATTGTATATTAGGGTAGATATACTATTTACCTACTGTAAAATATAATATTAGTATACGTATACCAATTACTTAGTGTGAAGTATTAATTTAGCATTATTACACAATATATAATTGGTTGTATATTGGAATACATCTACCGTAATAGTACTACTCGGTTGTATATTGGGATACATATATCATTATAATACTAATAGGTTGTATATTGGGATACATATACTAGTTACCTACTGTAAAATATAATATTAGTATACGTATACCAATTACTTAGTGTGAAGTATTAATTTAGTATTATTACACAATATACAATTGGTTGTATATTGGAATACATCTACTTTAATAGTACTATTCAGTTGTATATTGGGATACATATACCATTATAATACTATTAGATTGTATATTAGGGTAGATATACTATTTACCTACTGTAAAATATAATATTAGTATACGTATACCAATTACTTAGTGTGAAGTATTAATTTAGTATTATTACACAATATACAATTGGTTGTATATTGGAATACATCTACTTTAATAGTACTATTCAGTTGTATATTGGGATACATATACCATTATAATACTATTAGATTGTATATTAGGGTAGATATACTAGTTACCTACTGTAAAATATAATATTAGTATACGTATATACCATATAGTTATTCTAAAATATAATATAGGAATATACAATGTAAATGTACATAGTAGATTTGTATAGATAACATTAAATGTAAAATAAACATCATAATTTATTTATATAATATAATTAATTAAACTTTAATCATAATATTACAATAGAAGTGCATGATATTTCAAAGAATTAAACATTATTATATATATATATATATATATATAGTAATATAAAATCTATAATTATCATTCACATATATTATTATAATGAATATATATTATCGATTTATATATAAAAATAAAATTACTAAAAAATAATTACTATTAAAAATAGTTTTCATGTATAAATCAATGAATCTTATCACAAATAATATATTTTTTTTGTAAAAATATTAGAAAAAAAATTACAATTTAATAAATATCATAGTTATAAAATTATGTATTATATATATATATATTTATTTTTATATATAGTATTACATACACGCACACTTTGTGTGCAAACTGCGTCGCACAGTGTGTATAAAGAAAGTGTGTGTGCCATGTACACTTTATATATATATATCGATGACACACACATATATACACACATAAACAAACACATGCACACACATATATGTATACATACATACATACATACACACACACACATACACACACACATATATATATATATATATATATATATATATATATATATATATATATATATATATATATTTATATATATATATATATATATTTATATATACACAAACTCACAATATATATATATATATTATATGCTACATTATTACTTAAATTAATTTGTTATTTTATATTATTTAAAAATAATTGAATACAACATTTATTATTCAATATTCTATATATGTTAAAGTCCATTTATGATTAAAATTAATGATTCAAATATTACATTTTTATTATATCATATTAGGATCAAAGTGAAATAATTATATTATTTAATTTGTAACATATTATTTCAATACACTTTAAATTATTCATGAAATATCAAAGAATATATATATTATATAGTATTACTTATTTTGTATCATTATAATTTTAATATTATTATATTTTTTAGTATATATTATTATATTGTATATTATATATATATATATATATATATATTATGATGACCTAGTTAATTTCAAGTTCATGTCCTTGCATTGCAGTATTAAATGTTCTCTATGTGATCCATTATTTTTATATTTAATAATAAATTTTACTTTAAAATTGTCAAGTATATATAATTATATATATATATATAATATATATAAAAATTAAATATATATGAATATATAAATTATTTATATACTATTTTTATAATTAATAATTCATAATTAATATTTACTTTAAAATTACTTACTAAGAACTTTATTTAATATTGTAGTTTATTTTATTTGCATGATATTTAAATATACTATAGTTAGTATACTAATTATAATTACCTATATATTTGTTAGACCTATACAGTGAAAGTTGCTTTAATTATTTAATTTTAATCAAACAGTTTTATTATTTAATAATTATTAATTATTATTATAATAATTATTATTATTATTATTATTATTGATTGATAATTTATGTAAGCAAATATAATCGAAAGTATAAAGTATAAATATTTGTTAACGATAACATTTAAATATTAATTATTATTGATTACAAAATTAATTATTATTATATTTATTAATAATAATTATAAATTATTTATAATTAATAAATAATTAATAATTATTTATAAAATAATTAATTATTAATAATTACTAAATATAATTAATAATCATTAAATAGTTAATAATTATTAATTAACTAATTATTTATTAATAATTAAGTTGAATAATTAATTTTTAATAATTACTAAATAATTAATAATTACTAAATAATTAATAATTTCTAAATAATAAATAATTATTCAAATTAAATAATTATTAAATAATTATTAATTATTAATTATTTAATAATTATTACTTATTTAATAATTATTAATTATTAATTATTTAATAATTATTTAATTTGAATAATTATTTATTATTTAGAAATTATTAATTATTTAGTAATTATTAATTATTTAGTAATTATTAAAAATTAATTATTCAACTTAATTATTAATAAATAATTAGTTAATTAATAATTATTAACAAGTTAATGATTATTAATTATATTCAGTAATTATTAATAATTAATTATTTTATAAATAATTATTAATTATTTATTAATTATTAAAAAATAATTATTCAATTAATAAATAATAAATATAATTAATAATTATTAAATAAGTAATAATTATTAAATAAGTAATAATTAATAATTATTTAATAATTAATAATTATTTAATTTGAATAATTAATAATTATTTTATTTGAATAATTATTAAATAATTAATAATTATTACATAATATATTATTAATAAATAATAAATATAATTATTAAATAATTAATAATTAAATAATTAATAATTAAATAATTAATAATTAAATAATTAATAATTAAATAATTAATAATTCAATAATTAATAATTCAAAAATTAATAATTCAATAATTAATAATTAAATAATTAATATATTAAATAATTATTAATTATTAACAAATAATAAATATAATTAATAATTATTAATTATATTTAGTAATTATATAATTGATAATTATTAATTATTAAAAATGTCAATCGTCGAAGATAAAAATGGTATACTGTTTGCTGATAATAATTCCAGAATAGAAAGATGGACAGTGTCCATTGGACAGAAAATTGCAAAGATATCTATAACTTTAAACTTAATCCTGATTGTGATAAATTTCAAAACGACAATCATCCTTCTGAGATGGAACAGACACTGCAAATACTGAAGTCAGAAGTTGAAAAGGCAATAAATTGCCTGAAGAATGGAAAATTACTTGGAATGAATAATGTATCAAAGTGAACTTACCAACTAAGGTGGTAACACTACCAGTAACTGATACATTTAATAAACTGTGTCAATAAATCTGGATAACAAAGGAATGGCCAAAAACATGGACTATATCATTGATTCTATAGAATAGGTATACATATACAAAAGAAAGGGGACCTCAAAAATGTCTCTAATTATCACACTATAGTTTAATAATAACTTTTTGAGGGCGCCTTTCTTTGCCACTACTATAGTAGTCTCATAATTCATTCGAGCAAAATCCTACAAAGAGTCATTTTTAATCGGTTAACTAATAGGCAGAATAGATTTTTGTCCAAGGAACAGGTATCATTAGATAACATCGAAGCACCATATATGGTGCTCGATATCGATAAAATTCTAAGCTGTAGACTACTAATGGAGAAATAAATTGATCAACAAAGGCAAATCTATAATTATTTCATCTATAGAAGGTATACATTAAATAAGTTTTTATAGAGTATGACATGATTTGTTATGGCATACCATGTCGAAAAAATGATTACACATCGAACAGATCAATATAATACAATCACAACATAATTTTACAATAAGCTCTATTCTATTGAACAACACAATTGGTCTTCCCTTTACAATGACAGTATATGTATACAGGGTTGTCTATTATCTCCAGTATTATTCAATATATTTTGTAATATATATTGATTGGTTAGAGAAGATTGCAATATTACATGTACTCCTAGAAGCTGAGATGGTATTGGAAAATTAAGTAATAAGTGTACATTCATCAATTTTACATATATATTTGTCATTATACTTTTCTTTTACAATTATAAATTCTCATCTAATCTATATGAATCTTTACTTGCAATGGGTAGTATCATTAATGCTTATTTATCAATAGTTGTTTTTCAAGTATACTATATCGTTCGGCTAATATATATGTATAATATACATTGTATATATATGCCATACTCGAATTAATTCGAATTTGTATATTGATCCTAGTATTTAAAAATGTTCTTGCTGTATAAATATACACACAGTACGTCACACATACACATACACACACACGCGAATGTATGTGTGCGTGTGAGTGTGTGTGTATTTATATGTATGTATAT
The DNA here is from genome assembly GCA_964019155.1 of Osedax fenrisi. Lineage (NCBI taxonomy): Eukaryota > Metazoa > Annelida > Polychaeta > Sabellida > Siboglinidae > Osedax > Osedax fenrisi. The sequence goes on along the minus strand of OZ025240.1, from coordinate 99,627,400 downwards.
ATGTATTTTTGTGTGTGTGCGTGTGTATGTGTATATATGTGTGTATATATATATATATATATATATATATATATATATATATATATATATGTATATGCGTGTGTGTGTATGTGTGTGTGTGTGTGTGTGTGTGTGTGTGTGTGTCTGTGTGTGTGTATTTATGTGTGTATATATATATATATATATATATATATTATTTCATTGTCCCCTAATTACACATGTATAGCTGTGTAATAATAGCTATGTGCACTATGGTGCAGTGTGCATAATATAAAACTAGGTCATATATCATATAATGCAAATTAGTAGTATATTATATAGTACTACTAATTCACAATAATACGTGCATATGCCAAACTTTAGTTTTCACGTTCATTGAAATGTAATTTTTGAGACGCGAGAAGCGCCGCCCGCTATATTTTTAAGCTTCTATTTTGTTGTTGCTACTTCGCATATATGTATACAGTACCATACAATAGAAGACACGGATATAGACCTTATAGACGATATAGGTAAGTTTACAATAACAATGAATATATTTATGTAAATACGGATTATAGCTAATTAATTAAGTATTACTAATTATTAATATATAAATTACTATCTATCATACATTATGAATCATAATATATATATATACACCTCACACGCATGCATTCACACTGAACATACACACAATACACACACAAACACACACAAACACACACATACACACACATACACTCACACACTCATACACATATACAGATATACATACATACATATATATTACATATTCATATTCACTCTATTCACTATTTAATAAATAGTATATAACTTATATAAATATATTTCATCTAATATTTAATTTATATAATATATTAAACATATTAATAATATAATCATTATTTCATACTTTATTCCATACTTAATTTTAATATATTAATATTATATCTAATTTTATATAAAATATAATTACTTCATACTTTATTCCATACTTAATTTTAATATATTAATATTATATCTAATTTAATATAAAATATAATTACTTCATACTTTAAAATATATATATATATATATTATTAATAATACTATAATTACAATATTGTATTGTAATATATTATGTACTATTTATATAGCATGAAGATAAGAAATCGCTGTATTACATGATTGACTCATCGAATTCAACAATATGAATGATTATATACCAAGGAATGATATGTAATAAATATATTGCAAGAGAAGCAGTCGTGCAAATAAATATAAGGTAATACACATAAGTATATATATTTACTATTTAATAAAGCACATATATTAACTTATTTAATTTTTACTTAATTTAACTTAATATTTTATATTATTTTATATATTATATCAATTGTATATCTCTTATGTTTTTATTTATATATTTAAATAATTAAATTAATTGTAATTATAATAATCTCATACTCCCATAACCATTTCAATATAGGATAACATTTTATATCAAATATAATTATTCCATACTTTAATATATATATATATATATAATATACATAATAATACGAATAAAATATTTTATTATAATATGCTATATAATATATTATTTATATAGAATGAAGATAAGAAATCGCTGCATTACATTATGTACTCATTGAATTCAACAATATGAATGATTATAAACAAAGGCATGCTACTTAAAAAGTGTATTGAAGAATGAACAGTCGTATTCATAAAGATACGGTAATATACCTATGTATATATACACATATTATATATATATATATATATATAATATATATATATAGTTATCCGATTCTCCCTAATTCCTGATTATTAATTAGTGATTAGTCAACTAATATTGTAACGTGGTGAAATCTGACCAATCATAAGCCGTCTTCCCATAAAGCACGTGTTTTATATGTTCAATAATACATATTTATCATTCAAGCGTTTTATTATTTAATTAATGATTATTAATTAATATATAGTTTTACATGTATATATAATTGCAATTATAATTTAATATAAAACAATACGACATTAATTATTATAAATATAAGTATAAATAACATACATATTATTTGTATTAATAGCGTTATTCAAATACTTATAAGTATATTTTTATATATTATACTTTTATATATATTATATAATTTCGATATATTATGTAAATTACTATATTATACTATAGTAATGGGTGTGCACATACACACATACATACGTATAAACACACATATAAATTAAATACATAATATGTATTATTACACAAATATATATATATATATATATATAAATATATATATATATATAACTATATATAACTATATATAATTATATATACCTAGTTCATATAATACGATTATTATTTTCAGAAATTACATCGCAACACATCAAGGAGCTTTGGACAATCACATCAAAAAGAGTATGCTATATTACCTGTCTCACATTCCATCGTATATAAAGAGAGAATGGGATCATACTGACACACTAACGGAGTTACCTACTAAAAGGATGAACATAACACCAGAAGATATCCATACTATAGAATGTTGGATATATCCAACATATATCCGATGATACCATACAACAAACATGGGACCTTATATATATTCTATATTATCGCAAATAGAGCTGCTGATCAGTATCTTTATTTGCTTACGTCATACGATTACTATTGATGATATTTATGAATGTATTATATGTATATATAAATATATATATATATATATATATACTATTGTTATTATTATTTTACTGTATTCAAGCAATTTAAAAATAAAAATATTTAATATATTATAATTGTATTAACATTGTAATAAAATTATATAATTGTGTAGTATAAATATAATTAATTTATGGATCGAAACTTAATATTGATATAGAGATAATTATCTCTACCATAAAGTAAATAATGATTACTACCTTATCTATACCATAAAGTAAATAATTAGTACTTCCTTATCTATACCATAAAGTAATGAATTAGTACTACCTTATAACTACTATAAAGTATTGAATTAGTACTACCTTATATCTACCATCAAGTAAAGAATTAGCGATACCTTTTCAATGCTGTAATGTATAGGATTAGTGATACTATTTTAATACTACAAGCTACTAGATTAGTATTACCATAGCTAGTACTATGAAGTTATAAATTAGTACTGCCGTATGTATATTGAATAGTAATCTATTAGTATTACCATAGCTAGTACTATGAAGTTATGAATTAGTACTGCCGTATGCATATTGTATAATAAGATATTAGTATTACTAATGACAGTACTATGAAGTTATGAATTAGTACTGCCGTATGCATATTGTATAATAAGATATTAGTATTACTAATGACAGTACTATGACGTTATGAATTAGTACTGCCGTATGCATATTGTATAGTATCCTATTAGTATTGCCAATGACAGTACTATGAAGTTATGAAATGGTACTGCCTTATTCATATTGTATCGTAATGTATTAGTTTGCCAATGTAATATATATACTATGAATTTATGAATTGGTACTACCATATGCATATTGTGTAGTAACGTATTAGTAGTATACTCCCGTTTTATTAACAATTAGTATCAAATTGGCATTAGCTTTTCATCGAGTAATTAGTGGTCTAAATAACAAACATATTGGTAGTGCTAATTTGATACTTTAACGGGGTAAATTGTTTGTCGGGTATATAGTATCTATATATAGTATAATCCATATATATATATAAGCTATATTATTAATATATTTTATTATATTTAACCTAATATATTAAATTAAACATATAACTTTTTTATATTTACATAAATTATGTACATATAAATATACCTGCATTCTATCAATTTAAAGTTAATGATATATCTTTATATTTAACCTAATATATTAAATTAAACATATAACTTTTTTATATTTACATAAATTATGTACATATAAATATACCTGCAATTCTATCAATTTAAAGTTAATGATATATCTAATATATATTATTTATTTTATTTTGAGCAGCAAATTGTATTCTCGTTGTATATCTCCCCACTAAACATTAAGCTTTACAATTCTTAAAATAGATGTATAAACCATTTAAATATATAACCATATTAACCATTTAAATTGAATCTGAAATACAATATAAATAGTATAATATATACCACCAAGATATACACTACATTTTAATTTATTATGTTTCGATTACCAATCTCCAACTATTCAATTTTATTTAAAATTCATCAATATTCATAAACTATCTATTCATCTACTCCTGTGTAAATTCTATACAGTAGAAATTCGTTGGTAATCGTATTTAATAAATAATATTTATATTATCCATATATTTAGATTTCCACTAAATTCATTTACATTTACTACACACTCTAAATATATGTCTATATTATCACTTATTCTATTCAATGCACAGGGGAGAGTGAGGGGAATTGAGCTGATTTTAATAAACAATTATTCTACATCTAAAATACTAAAATTATACTTATATATACATGATTAGTATAAATTGTGGAAATATATGGAGAGCTCAGTTTCCGTAGTATCCTAGGCCCATATTTCTTCATCAAAAATTGATAAGGTGAGGTGGTGATGATAACTCTAATCCATCGGCCTACCAGGTTGCGGATAAGGGGACGGCCATTAGATATAATTATGGTTAGCTGCGAATAACCAATAAGCGGCGAAGGACAAAATCCAGGTTGCCCTTTGGCAAGGCATAGTACCTGTCATGACAGCTCTCACAAAAGCTGCAGCTACCCGGGTAGGGTAACGCGAAAACATCTGGATCAGGGTTTTGGAAGTGGCGAAGCGATATCTTATATCTATGATTAGAAAGTTTTCGGTGAGGCCCTTAACTTTGTTAGAGAGTACTTTTACTCGTGTATGGAGTAGCGACCACACGTTTTATATCAGCTATTGAAAGCAAAAACATGATACATGCTCACAAACATACATTCCCATTCCGCATCGCTCGTCGCGCGGCTAAACAAGGAACGCGTCCTGCATATTCTCAGATTGCAAACGAAAAAGTAGATACTGAGATCATAAACAAAAATAGACTGATGAAGGCAAAAAGATACATTAAGATCTCAAACTTCAATACACAGACTCTACAAAAAAGTGGGAATATACCAGAATTAATAACCTCTGCCGAAACTACAGGTCAAGATATTATATGTATTCAAGAACATAGAGCCATACATGATGACATCATTATAAAAGAACAACCCTATGGCAATTGGAAACTAATAACCTGCTCAGCATGGAAAAGCAGTGTAAATTCTGCTCTTGGAATTGGTATACTCGTTAGTTCAAGAACATAAACATCTCTCTAAAATTGAAATTATATCACCAAGAATATTGATGGCCACTTTCAATGGAAATCCAAACACCACTATAATATCATGCTATAGCTATATATATATATATATATATATATATATATATATATATATATATATATATATAGCCTAACAAATGTAACCGAAGAACTTGAAGTTGAAAAATTCTATTTGGAATTGGCATCCCTAACAACACAGGTAATGCACAAATTGGTCAGCTAAATACTTCTAAGTTCTTCTATCACACAAATGCTAACAGAAATGGCAATATGTTGCACAACTTCATAAATGAAGATAATCAGCTATGTTTAATTACACAAAAAATAGAAAAAAGTTGGAAAATTATGGAAACATAAAATACCAAACAAAACCTTATTAAACCTTGTACAACACGTAACCTCCCCCACCCATGTCCATGGTAACAATTTAGACCTAATAATTTCCCCCAAAACTAATAAAATTGTCACTGACCATTCCATCGGCCACTCTTCTCCGACCAATTTCTCATATTACTTACCCTTAGTCACCCCAAACTACCAGAAAACTACACAACCTCCCCATTCATGCTTTTATCTCTGATCTTTCTTCCCTTCCAACCTCAACGTCTGCTGAAATCCATACATCTCTCTCCACCACCCTCGATAAATACCCCACCTTATTCACTAAAACCTCCATCACAAGCCCTGACTCATCCTGGTATACTATATCCCTACGGAAACAAAAACGAATCCTTCGCAAAACCGACAAATCCTATCTCAAACATCCCTTCCCTACTTCACTTGCCTACTACAATAACTTAAAAAATATCCACTGAAAAACTATTTCTACAGCCAAATCCTCTCACATCACCCACAAATTTTACAAACTCGCTAATGACAGTAACTACATACACAGACTTTCTGCCAAACTGTTTGGTTCTTCACTTAAAGCCCCTCACCCCACTATCACCCATAAACAATTACCACTCATATTCGAAAATCTTTCAATGACAAACTTTCCACTACCCTTTGACCCTCTTCCCCTCTCAATTATAAAGAAGATAATTAACACTGTTGCAACTCCCCTTCATCAAATCATTTGCGGTTCACTTTCATCTGTCTCATCCCTCCCGATTTCAAAAAGCAGTCATCACCCCTATTCTTAAAAAGCCCCACCTTGATTCTCTGTCTCCCTCCAACTACCGACCCATATCTAACCTCTCAATTCATTCTAAGATCCTCTAACGCGTAGTCTCCTCCCAACTTATCATATACCTTATAACCAATAACATCCCCAATATCTTTCAGAGTGCCTACCTTCCCCACAAATCCACCGAATCCGCGCTAAAACTCATTACCTCTGACTTACTCTCCGGTTTAAACAATAACCGTGGCTCCATACTCCTCCTCCTTGACATGTTTTCCGCCTTTGACACCCTTGACCACATTGTCCTCATCCACCGAATTTATACCATTAGCATCGGCCTCAATTGGTTTACCTCTTACATTTCCAATCGTTCTTCCACTGTTAGGATCAACTCACACTCATTCACCCCGCTCTATCACCCATGGTGTTCCCCAGGGTTCTGTTATTGGTCATCTCCTTTTTAACATTTAACTCTTCCCCATGTTCCAAATATTTACCGATTACCTAGACATTTCCTTTCATACCTACGCCGATGACCTTCAACTCTAACTCAACTGCACATATTCCCCAACTCATACCCCAACCGACTCTACTCTCGAATCAACTCCATACACAAATGGCTTACTTCCAACTCCCTTAAACTTAACCCCACCAAACCGAAGCAATCTTTCTCAACTTACCCCTACGACTTAGGCCCTACGACGTAGGGTGGACCACGTAAGGCCTACGTTCCTCCACCCTCCCTGAACCACCCCATCTTACTAAACATGACTACCCTCCCCTATTCTAAACATGTCCGTAACCTTGGCCTACACATCGACTCAACTCTTTCCCTTGATACTAACATTGCCGATACTAAATGCACAAATCCATCCACTACCACATACACTGCAGTGTAGCTTGCTTCCGCTTAATTCGATGTTCCATTACCTTCCCCATTGCTGTTACCATGGTTACCGATGCATCGCCTCCTATATATATATATATATATATATATTAAAAGTATACTCCCATAGACATTAGAGTGACCTCACTCAATATCTATGTATACTCCCCTTTTCGACTATTGCAACAACCTACTATTCAATATCCTCGCATACAAACTTATTAAACTGCAACTGCAATCAAAATGATGTAGTACGTTGCTTACATCTACTTCCCCGTCGTTCTTCTGATTCCATTACACCTCTCCTCAAATAACTACACTGACTCCCAGTCTCCTACCGTATTGATTACAAACTTTTCCTGACAATCCACAAAGCCATACATCACAACTACCCTGAATAACTTGCCTCACTTATTCACCTACACACACACCCACTACTCCAATCCACACACGATCCTCCAACACCTTTCTCCTTACTACACCACACCTATACGACCTCCACTCCTCCCATATACCAATACCTCCTATAACCTAGAGGATATAGAGGATATAGGAGGTCTTGCATATACGTTCCTTTGACCTATCTGCCCATTTTCATTGGTACTCCCTATCCTACCACCTTCGAATAAATCAATCTCATCCTCCAAACTTCATCTAAAGACATACTATTTCCAAAGCTCTTTGCTATTTCTCTCATGCTTTCCCCCAATACATTAATCTCTCCCACGGACGCCATCCGACAGAGATTCTCTGTGACTGTAATAATAAATTAAATTTAGATTCTAGTGTTTATATTAAAATTAAAGGATTTAATTGTAGAATTAAAGACAGTTTTAGAAACAGATAAAACTGTATTTGTGGAGTGGTGTAAAGATTATTTTTCACATTCTACAAATAATTAAATACTTATACTACATTGAATAAACTACATTGATGAGTTCACGATATAACAAGGTAACCACTGATTACTAACTAGTGATCACGTGTGGTTTGTTGATTTCGTGCTGTGTGAATTTGACTATTTATACATAATTATTTATATTAATATGTAGTATCTGTGCGCACGAGATCACTGGTAAGTATTCAACAATAAACTTATTACAATTCACTGCGAATTTATATTATTAAATGGAATGCCAGTATGTGTTTTTCCAGAATATATCAATTAGAAAATTATAATCAAGTTTCATTACTAGTTAGAGTAAATAGAAACTCTTTAAATAGGAGGAAAATTTACTATATTGAGAATTTGATTACCAAGATAAGATACTTAAAACTGTGTTTCTATTTACAAAGTAATGTATACACACTGAAAAAGTGTATAAAATATTGCCATCAATCATCATTAAAAATTGTAAAGAGAAGTAAGGTAAACGAATTGAATTTTAAAATAAATAGCTTATGTTAGTGCGTATACAAATAACTAACTTAAATGCAGTAGTATACGACCACCAGTTAAACATTATTGTCGCTGCGATTATAATGTGGGTGGGTGTACACATTATTTAACGTGATATTGTTAATAATAAAATTACTGAGGGATAAGGCAAGACCTCCTATAAACTCGAGGTTATAGGAGGTATTGGATAAGGTGAATGAAGCAACTTATAATGATTGTTGATAAATTGATTTGAACATCTGTTATTGTCACTAACACCCCCTTGATATAGTAACATCCTCTACTTTATAGGTTATGTATGAATATCAGATGCATTTTGCGGCTGCTGCTAACGCCTATAAACATTAGAAACAAAGCTGTGAAAAGATACCGGAATTATGGAATTCTTCTGTTAACACATTTAGGTTAACTCATTAGATCTCCCAAAACCATTTAATCATCTTATCTAATCATCTTTTTCGAGTATAATTCCTATATAATATAATCATATAGTTTTTTAAATATTGTCCCTTATTAATTTACTGCACTTATCTAATATATAGGTGATGTATGAAACTTCAGATGAATGTTGCGGCCAGCAGTAATGCAAATAAAAGATTGGAGGCTTCTAAGATAATGGAATTATGTAATTCTGCTATTGAAAAATCATTTACATTAATATTATCTCTTTTAAAATAAAATTTAAATAATTTCATTGTACATAAATATTATTCATTTGATTTTATAAATACATATACATAAATATTCTATTTAAGAGGAAAATATAGAATATGGCTCCTGTAGGTTTTGCTAACAATTTACGGGTTTAGATGTAACATATTTTATATATCGATAGATAATTTAAAATAATACAAATGTATCTGATATTATATACCATATTTTCATTCTTACTATTTATTATGATGTAAACTAGTGTGAAAAAACTTAAACGATTATTTTAGTAATAACCCATTATATTTATATTACCCATTATATTAGTAATCAAAAATTACGATTGCTATATTGGATGCAGACCATTTAAAATGGAAATTTAAATATATAAATTATAGATAACTACTATTCAATTAATTGTATATATACATATTAATTAGGTTATTTTTAATGGAAATAATGCTAGAAAATTTATTTATATAAAATATAATTTTATAAACAAAATTTAAAATATTTTGCAAAAGTAATATAATTTTTTTAATATATTTTATAACTAATAATTTATAAGTAAAAAAATTTATTTAAAAAAAAATATTAAAAATTATATAAACAAATATTAAAAAATAAATGGCCAGTTGAAAATTGAGCCTTATATGACCATTTTGAAAAATAAAATAAATTTTATAAATCTATATTGTTGAGTATATTTAAAAGAACAATGTGTGAAAAAATTGATGTATAATATTAATTAACAAGTTCTGTACATTACATTTTGTTTTCATGACCAAACAATTTGTATACTTGTATTACATGTAAATATTGGCTAATTTTTAGCTCATAAATTTACCAGTTTTTGATCTATAACTTTGTATTTAGTTATCTGATTACAAAATTAATATATGACTCTTATATTACTTTTTCATGCTCTTTCCAATGGTACTAATTATTTTAAACTAGCATCACTAGAAAAAATCTCATTGTTATACCTACAGAGATGCCACTTTTTAATAAATATATATAACTATAAATACATATTAATAAATATATAATATAACCAACTTAATCAGTTTCAGATGTACGATACTTTTCAAGCAATTGAACAGACATATTTGAGCTAAAATAAGAACATCTTTATATTAAATATATATATAATACATACAATATATCAATAAGTTATTATTTATTTATCAAATAAAATTGTAATAAGTACATGCATGTACTTTAAACCCTTTAAACTATAATTATCATTGTAATAGCAATACATATTTTAAATATTTTTATATAAATTTTAATAAATACAAATTTTAAATGTGTATTAAATAAACTCAAATAACTAATTAATTAATAACATTTATAATTAATATTAGAATTATTTAAATACAATATAATTACTATTTAATATATTATATAAAATAAATATAAGTTAATGCACAAAAATCGCAAATGCATAGTTTTATTATACATTTATGAGAATTTAAATAGATCCATTATACCATTATAATTACTTGTATCTTTGTAAACAAATCATTTGTTTTAAGATTGACAGATTTTAATATTAAAATATAAATATGTAAGTTTACTTGGCACGTTCAACTATCTTAATTATTAATTTATAAGTATATAAAATATATTAATAATAATCTACAATATTTTAAGAACTCTGTGCTGTATATATTTAATAATAATAATATAGATAAGTTAGGTAATTTTACAATTTAAATAAATATCGTTTTTAAAAAACGTCATAAATTGCATTTTTTTGTAATAGTATTAATCTTAAAAGTTCATATTCATATTACTATAGATCGTAATTAAATATAATATTATACTTATAATATTAAATAATAAACAGTGTATATGTATAATCTATAAAATATGTGTTAAATAAAATTTACATTATTAAATAGCGCAATACATATTAAAATATTTATTAATAATAATTAAAATTTATTAAAAAATTTTAATTATTAAATAAATATAATATTATTAATCGGTATAATAAGAGTGTATTATATAACATAGTTATTGTAATAACCTAACTACTCATTCTAATAGTTATATTTAAATATATATTTATTTATAAATTAACTATATATTTAAAAAACGCATCATGATGATTATTATTATAATAATTATTATTATTATTATAAAATTATTAAACCGTATAATCATTATAATAATGATTATACCGTATTATACGGCTTATACGTATTATACGGCGTATACAAATAGTATACTAATTCAATTATTATAATTTTTATTAATGGTAAAATAAGAAAGAATTTATATTAATTGTTAATAATATAATTTATATTATCCATATAATATACATATGAAATAAAAATAACTTCTATTTATTACCTAATGAATTAATAAAGTAAATTTTATAAGTGCCTCGATAGCGCAGTAGGCAGCGCGTCAGTCTCATAATCAAAATATATCAATTGATATTAAAATCGAGTGATCTGAAGGTCGCGAGTTCGATCCTCGCTTGGGGCATGATTTTTTTGTAAGATATTTAACTTTTATTTACACTTTATCTACCTTTTAAAAGTATTTGTATATATCATTTTTACTCATGTGAATACTTTAAATTAATGTATATTAAATATGAATTTTAATTTATATAATAAATTAGCCTAATCTATCAAATATATAATTATATATTTATCTCATATTTTTTGCTTCAATCTTTGATTTATACTAGAATAAATATTATTAATGGAAAAAAAATGTTACCTAAATATGCAAACATAAGATATTACAACTTAATTTTATATCATAATTTTACAAGCTATCAAGATAAAATACAATTTAAATACATACGATTTAAGAATGTATGTATAAAATATTTTAAAAGTAATATAAAATAAACTATAAATAAACAAATTTTATATATATATTTTAAAATAATATTGATTTTTTAATAAATAAAAAAATTGTAATACTATTTCTAAATTTATTATTTTAATACTATTTATAATTTTTTTTTTCGAAGTTTAATAATGTTTTTAATAATTTTTATTATAATGCAGTTAAATATATATTTTTTTAAAACTATATTTATCTAAACATAATTTGTTATGGTTTTTTTCAACATATTTATATTGTTTTAATAATTATAATATTAAATTATTATACATATTTGTACCTCTAAAATTATACTGTTTTGAAATTGGGTTGTTCTCATGAGTGGATAAATAAATTTGTTATATCTTTATTAAAAATAAAATATAATTTAAAATCAATATTGCAATTTTCATGAATAAGATTATAGAGAAATAATATATTTCTACTTATTAATGGATTGTCAAAATTTAAAATATAATTATGTTTGAATAGGTTAGTTGTATGTGACATACATTAATGTCAGAAGTTTGCGATCAACAATAATATTATTTATTATACATATAGCTTTTTAAAAATTAAATTTCATGAATAATCTATTTTTATAGTTATTACCCCATATTTCAATACCATAAGAAATGTTAGATAAAAAAAAGAATAAATTAAGTTTAAATTGAGAAAAGATAATTTGTTGGAGATATCTAATTTTCCATAATTTAATACATAACAAATTAACATTTAATGATTATTTAAGGTATTTACCATCAAGAGTAACACCTAATAATTTATAATTATTTACTCTTTCAATATCATCATTATCTACTTTTATTTTATATGTATTAATAAATAATAAAGTTACTTTTCATCATTTTTGTATAAAGTCGAGATACATACACACACATACACACACACACACACACACACACACACGTATGAAATATTACAAGTAATGACTGAGATAGGGAGATGGCGTTCGTAAAGGGCCCGCTACTCATACTGTAATGCCTCGAGATGATAACGGTATACGATAATATAATGGTTTCGAGGAGAAGTGTACACGTTTCCTCGATAGTATCAGGCTATCTCCGGCTATATCCGGCTATGTACGGTGTACAATGTACACTGAGCCTGCATACAAATGATATGTGAAGAAGACGAACTAAGACGTTGACGATGCATAGAGAAGGATCGCGAGGAACGTAACTGCGCGAGAACTCGACTAATGTAAAGTAAAGTAAGTGAATGATAGGTTAATAAAGGTTATCGTAAAAAATACATTCAATGAATATTTTAATGTGGACTAGACAGACAGACATCCGTCGATAACAACGCGCTAACAGCGCATGTTAGTATCATAGAAGAGTATTCGTGGGTGAAGTCGATAATAGCAGACTATTAGGGGACTGTTAATGGTTATCTATCAGGGAGTGTATGAGTGTATGGGTTCTCTTCATGCCCATCAGGTTATCTCTTTTGATCTGCAGATTAGAGTCATCGAAGTATGACTTTTCATCCTTGTTGAGTGCATTCTGTGAATGTTACGTATATTTAGAGGTGTAGTGTAATTGACGAGGGCAACGTTTAATTCAGTTTGATATTATGTATAATAATTAGATTTAAAGTTTAATTCAGTTATTATTTGATAGTATGTATAATAATAAGTTGTCAACAAATTGACCAAATTCTAATTTAGGGCAATTTACCAAATTATACAGATATATTCAATATTTTAAATAAGTTATTATTATTATTTAAAAGATTATCTAAAAATTGATGCTATAAAGTGAAATTTTACTTTTTACAAGATTTATAATTAAACAATATAAATTATGATATGTTATCGGTAAAATAATTTAACACTTAAAATACTAAAAATTATTTTATACTATATAAAATCATATATTCAATGAATATTTTAATTGACATTATATGATATCATGTAAAATATGTTAATAATAAAAATATAGTTTAAAAAAAATGTTAATACGAATATAATACATTACAATTTAAATTATAATATTAATTGAAATTTGTTTATAATAAATAAAATATATTATTAAATATTTAATTTTTTTAATCATTAATATTATAAATTTAATATTAAAAAATATTAAATATTGAAGAAATAAATTTATTTAATATTATTTTTTAATAATTTTAATAATTACTCATTTACAAATTATTTATTTATAATAAATAAAATATATTATCAAATATTTTATGTTTTTAATCATACTATAAATACTATAAATTTAATATTAAAAAATATCAAATATTTAATAAAGACATTTTTTAAATATTATTTTTTAATAATTACTCATTTAAAAATTATTTATTTATATATAATATTAATATTAATTACTAAATAACATATCATTAATCGATAGTACATAATACGTTTTATAAATAAATAATAAATTTTAAAGTTTTTTTTATGATGTTAACGAATGTATAATACATTATGTATCCATTGCTATGTCCCTTAACATTGATTACAAGGCAGGTATATATACCATTAAGAAATTTGAATATAATTAAGTTAAAAAACTGATTCATATACAACACATTCTATGTATGAACAAATAATCATACAGTATTAATAATTTACGATTTTAATTTTAATTCAACGATTTTATGAATTATATTTATTTTAATCGTATATCGTAAATATTGAATACTAATATTCCATCTATGAATATTGATATTAGTTTCAATAAATAAAAAGATCTATATATATATATATATAATATATATATAATAAAAATAATAAAAATAATATAATTTTATTATCGAAAAATACCCGCAAAAGAATTATTTATAATTACACTATACTTACATAAAGATTTGTATATATCGCTATATGACATAGACATACAATGTACTAACTAAACACACACATGTACTAACCAGTTTAATACATACAGAGGAATTGTCTACCCTTTCGTATACGTTGTTGTTCTGCAGTAGGGTATCATTGTCGCGGGATCTCTTCTTGACTACCACCTCTGGTACAAATATCGTACAATATTAGTTACTACTATTATACACGATTATCTAATGACATATATAATATATACGCGCATAATGTTCGCGAGTGTGTGTGTGGATGCGTTAATGGGTTTATACGTTATGAGTCATAACTTATGATATACACGATTCCGAACTCACTTTATATGTACAAGCCTCGTCCGGACCATTAATTAATTTTATAAAATAGGTCTTAAAATATTATTTAGAAGTGATCTTATATAATTGTGTATAAATAAATGATCGGCTCTCGTTAAAACCACGGATGCCTTAACACGAGAGCGGCTTCGAAGGAACATTAGAGCCATATATATGGATATAAGTGAAACTTCATCTAAGTTCCTGGACGGGATGAAAGGACTCCACCAAATAATAATAACAATTTAAATAGTAAATATTTAAAGATGCCGTAACGTATGGCGTATCGTGTACGTAAGATGTGATTCGTTGTTCTCCCCCCCCTTCAATCAACGGAGATACGTTCTAGCAGTACCTGGCCTGGCCGGGGTTAAGCTACCACGGTTTAGCTAAAGTCAGAGATAATCTTCATTACAATGCCCCCCCCCCGGTTGAGCTAAAGTCAGAGATAACCTTCATTACAATGCCCCCCCCCCCCCGTAAGGAAGATAAGCTCCGCGCGCATAGCGTTACATGTGAGGTGACATTTCACGTATCGCGCATACACACATACACACACACATCGTATGTGTTTCATCGTATTCATCATTCGGCTGATACATACAACTAAAACACTCACGGGGCTACATATTGAATATCTATTCGCGTGTACGTCGTACAAGCTTTATACAGTCGCTTACCGATAACGTACAAGCTTTATACAGTCGCTTACCGATAACGTACAAGCTTTATACAGTCGCTTACCGATAACGTACAAGCTTTATACAGTCGCTTACCGATAACGTACAAGCTTTATACAGTCGCTTACCGATAATGTACAAGTCTTCGATGACGCTACTAGACTTATTGTACAAGGGATACACATTCACTTCGAAACAGTTGGGCGTGAAGACGGCATCTTGACTGCCCACCAGGAAACTATTAGGGATCAGGTATTTCTCTAGCTGAGGGTGGTAGGAGGGCAGGTGTAAAGGTTTATACGATGTATGCACATGTGGATAAGAGATGAGGTTATAAGTGTGTAGTATATAGAGAGATCACGAGTTTGTATTATCACTTGAAATATGATTTAATCACGGATAGGAGAAGTCTTTCTTAGGAAATATACACTTATCTACTCTATAATATTAGTAATCAACGATAATGTTTGTAGATATAATGAATCGGATTCACGACTTAATTTCTATTATCGTTGTTAATTCGATAATCGAGATATCCACAGATTTATACATTATATATATATATATATATGAAATATGTATGAAAATAATATATATATAAAATATAAAATATACATATGTATGAAAATTAGTATTGCTAGTGAGAAACATATACATCATATGAATGAACATAGAAAGACGATCAAATAGAAGCCAGGTTAACATATCATACATATCTTATGAGATTCAACACATCACGGGGCGTACTTATATAATGGATAACCTCTTTGAAAATGTAGAATTTCAAGAAGGAACGCTTCTCCTTTGAAATAGTACAGCCGATAATGTTGTAGTATCCGTTAATATTGTACGACAGTCCAAAGTAAATACTCGCTTTTTTATCTTCAATTTGTTTTGGGAATGGTCAAATATTGTATAATATTACATTCGATGATAGCTATAAGTTGATATTATTATTATATTCTAATGGTATGGATACAATTAAAGATATTTATATTTTATATATATATTTAATATTACTTCTGTTTATTATTTATAAATGAAAGCATACTATTGAGTTATAGGTATAATATAATATAACGATAGAATATCATTTTCTAATTACAAAATATTACCCATAAATAATTAATTCATAATAATTTATTTTTAAAAATTTCTGAAATTATATTATTTTTTTTGCCATAACTTAATTTCTACTTCTATTTCATTTTATTTGATTATATAATACACATTTTAAATAATATAATGTATTAAGGTAGTATAGTGAACGTACTCTGTAAAAATGATTATTTTATGTAAACCGATTTTAGAGTTTTGAATTCAATTTGTTGTTATATTTCAAATAAATGAGTGATATATATATATATATATATATATATATATTAATGAATGCATGAGTATATAATATACATGCATATTTCATGCATATTGAATGAGTATAAATTGTATATATATATACATTATTATAGTTATAGAATAGATATATATATATATATTGTTTTTATAGATTTTTTAAAATGTTTCTTTTTATGAGTTTTATTTTATAATAATTATAGTAAATACACTATTTATGTACCATTATAAAGATAATATTTCAAATTTTTAAAATAAATTTTTTAAAATAAATCATAATAAAAAATGCCAGAATTATTTTTTTTCAATATTTTTATTCGTGCTTTATTCATGCTCTTAATATGGTTTCTAGAGTTTGTATTAATTTCTTAATCAAAATAGTAATACAACTTTATAATGCTGAATCACAGTAAAATAGATACACATTTCAAATGATATTCATAAAAGGTTGTTCACTATTTCTTATTGCTTTATTTTAACATATACATGCTGACTTGTCAAGGCAAATGTTAGTACTCGGTGAGATATAGAAAATTCACTGAAATATGAGTTAGAAATACGAACCTTTATTAAAGAAGGCTACGAAATGTTTGGAGAATTCATCGCATTTGTCGAGTGTGCTCAATATTTGAATACTGTGACTGTTTCTATACGGAAACTTCTCATCTGTAACACGAACGGTAATGTTAACACGAGATAAAGCATTCGATACATGCGTAACTAATGCGCGTTATAATTCACTGCGTTAAATTAGAGTTTATAGATTTTAAACTATTGCAGTGAAATGATTAATATAATATATACTAAGTTATTTAATTCGTTAATAACATATATATATATATATATATATATATAGATTTAATACATCTAGAACGAAATTAAAAATAGAATTGCAATTTATAAATTATTAAATTCAGATGTATATACTAAGTTATTTAATTTGTTAATAATATATATATATATATATATATATAGATTTAATACATCTAGAACAAAATGAAAAATAGAATTGCAATTTATAAATGATTAAATTCAGATGTATATACCACCTAGCTGAGGTACCCTAGCATCCCTTTAATGGTAGGTTACCCTATACTTACGTTGTTGAAAGTATTTATTATCACTGGTGAAAGGTTGACTGATATCTGCACCCCTGATTACTCTTATCCGATAATACTCGATATATTCTGTGTGTGTGTGTGTGTGTGTGTGAGAGGTGGCAGAATTATACGCTGAACGGAGGTGGTTGGTTGTACTAGAGAGAGAGAGATAGAGAGAGGATAGAGAGAGAGAGAGAGAGAGAGAGAGAGGATATAGAGAGACAGCTATGTACATCATTTTTTAGAGTCAAGATAGACAAGTTATAATCAAGTTTAATATAAGAACATTAATATAAATCATCAATTAGAAAGAGGGGTTTACACCAGATTTTTCTCAGAAACTATAGAGAAATTTCATAGTTGAGATTCCTCTATAGTTACTCGATAAATGTCAGTCATTAAATATAGTATTCAAACTAAAAAAACATGAAATCAATGATTATATTACTATAAATAAAATAAAATAGACGTAACATTCAATTTTTAATAATTAAAAAACTAAAATTGCCTGATAGTTGCTTGGTAAATGGAACATGTTCATACATGTAAACATATCTACATAGTTTGCTTGATGAAACATCGGCAAGCATCATATAATTTAATAAATTAAATTGATCAATGTTGCAGATGACAATTTGGGGTGTGAACCCTCCTTAATATTAAACATTAATATAAATAAATAAGAAGTAAGAGTATATAAATATGAATACTAGTTATTAAAAATAATTATTAATATAGGTAATTATACTACGAAATGTTAATATAATAAAAACATGAATATAAGCGATGTTCGCTGTGTTTATTACCGTCATTAGTGGGGGGCGGAGTCAGATTGATAGAGCCCGGTTGTATGGTCAAATATCTTATGTCGGCGAATAGCATCGGCTCCTACGACGTCATCAGTGATTACGCAATAGACAAGCGAATTACGTAATAATAGCACTAATTGTATCGGTGTAAAACGTTGTTGATATATGTACGCGTAAAAAGTCTACGCTAAACGAGAATATATTCATGTTTAGAAAAGTCGAACGCGGAATTTATATACGCCTGACTTTCTGTGTGTGTTCGTTGCTCTCTTAGGATGCCACAAGTATACACGTGCAACGATAAGCTATACGCAATACTTCTTATACATGAATCATCGGTGATATCAACCGATGATTCATCAGTTAATAAATTATTAATCATATTTGTTATTTTTACAAATTAAATAGTAAATTTTAACCGAATTAACAATAGTTTGTTAGCTTAAAATAGTAAAAGGTATCGGCTATTAGGATTACAATGACATTGAATACCTCAGAACGTTGCGTCTTTTTAATCTCTTTGTCTATTTCTTCCTCGGATTTATTGTCATCAATTTCGAGAGATTTCATAGCATCGACGTTTCTGCTCATGATATTATCTTCACTTTGCATATGTTCCTTTATGTAAATGTAATATATTATCGATTGAAATACACCCTCATTTACTTAGCGATCATCACCGTATCATATATTAGTTACTCTCATAAATATTGCATATTATATATATATAATATATATATTATATATATATATGTTGTAAAGTGAAGTCTGCAGATATATCGATTAATGTAATATACATTTATATCGAATTGAATTGAATTCGTTTGCTATAAAAGGAACGCCGCTCGGTGACATCGATACACTTTTGGTTCTGCGTCTCTCCGGATTGGTACATATTGTTATTGTCGTTATTATTATTATTACTATATTATTATTATTATTTGTATCTATATACAGGTCTTTGCTACAATAAAGTATACACGAACATTCATCTGTTGCATAATAATATTTTTTATAATAATCTGTTATATATTCATAAATATGATATTATAAATTTGAATACCTTAGAACATTGCGTATCCAGTTTACCTATTTCGGCCCCATCTTCTAGATTACGATGTTCGCCGGTTCTGCTGTACAACTTGCCGTCGCTTTCGCATCTACTGATAGTATTGGAGAGGAACGCCTTCTTTACGACCGCGCCACCACCATCACCGGTGACCCGTTCCTCTGTAGCCGAGCCTCCGGCGTCATCTTCTAGCTGAACCGGAGCGTCGGAACCACCTGAGTCGGAGTCTATGTAGAAGTCGTCGAAGTCGCATTCCGACGATTGGTCGGATTTAGAGAAGGACGCCATGTCCTCCGTGGTGTGCGGATCGTTTTGTGCGCGGTTCTCCTCCTCCACCACCACCTCGGCATCGACTACATCTCGCTCTACCGCCGACCTCGAAGCTACTCGCTCACCGGGCTCGCGATCCGATTGGCCGGAACCGACTGATGAGATGCGACCCGTTGTTTTCGTGTCTAGTGGCCGGTTTTCTCCCGCCGACCCCGATATCGCTAGGACTGGATCGTCGGCTACATCGGGCGATACTAGTGGCTCACCGCGTTCAGGATAGTCACCACCGGCTAGTCGTCGTCGTTCTAGCTTATCGTGCTCGGCGCTATAGTAAGACGAGGCGCTGCTCGTACGGGACGTGGCTTCCGGTGGCGTCGTTTCCTGCGGTAGAGTTTTCACGACGGGATCCGTCCGGCCGTCGTGGTTCGACTGCCGTAGGGATGATCGCTTAGTTTCGTCGCCGCCGCCTTCGTCTATTATCGGGTATTGTCTGACGGAGTCCCGGTCGATGTCCGAGTTGCAATAGAAGTCGGAGTAATCGGAGCTTACTTCGTCAGAAAGCTCGGAGCCGCCGTCGCCGTGTAATCTATACGCGGCGCCGCGTTCCGATTGGTCGGATTTGGTGGCGAGCTGCGCGATATCGGATTCGAGTTCGCCGACCGCTTCCTCCGAGCCCGAGTAAGTATTCTCGTCTAAGTAGAAGTCATCGAAGTCGTAGGTACTTTCTGAAGATCGATCTTTCTCGTCCGCATCAGCTTCACTTTCGTCGTTATTATTCACGCTCTCGCGAGATCGCGATTCGGAGCATTCCTTAACTTCGACCGTTTTCATTTTAAGAATGCAGTCTAATGTCATGGTAGCGTAGGTGGTTTTCTCTTTCTCTAAATCCAGGGTTGTTTTCTCTATATCCAGGATTGTTTTCTCTTTCTCTAAATCCATTTTGGTTTTCTCTTTCTCTAAATCCATAGTGGTTTTCAAACTCACTTCATCCTCGTCACGTAACTCCTCGATTGTGTTCGTACTGAATGATATATCTATAGTAATAATAATCTGGTTTAATAATTTATTTTTAATATATATATACATAGATTAATTTTAATAATCATTTAAATATATATTATATCATTTATATTTAAAGAAATAGTATTTTATGTTATTTAAAAAAATTTTAATTAAAATAAATTAATTTAAATTGTTAATATTATTAGTATAATTATAAATAATGATTTAATGCTATTACAATAACCTTCTTCATCTACGATAAATTGTTCAGCATCCTTAATGTAGTTTTTCAGTTTCCTATCATTTTTATTTTATATAAATTAAATATTAAATTGAATAGAAATATAAAATAAATAATTATTTTACGTGCAAATATAATTTAAAAATAATAAATTATTTTAATTCAAATAAATTATTTTTATGAGAATTACAGTTATAAAAAATGTAAATATATTTCAAATATTGGTTAATTGAACAAGTATTGATAAATGTATACAATATATAGATATATAGATATATTTAGATACATATTTAACAACAAAATATATATTTAACGTATTATTCAAATCTATCATCAAACTCAAATGAATTCAACATTTATACATTAATTTATACATTAATAGATAAGTATGAATTATAGTTAACTATACCATAATATTATTATATATTGTATGAATCACATTATCATTTTTATATTGGCTATATTTGTGCTAAAATTTGTGTGTAAAATATAATTTTGTGATATATATAATCTAATTATTAATATACATATTAATATACATAATTTATACATGTATATGTAAAGTAAATGTTTACTATATAATACAAATAAGTACATATTGAATATAACATTATAGTTAATTAAATAATATTGGCTTAATTGCAGTTTACTTAATTAGTTAAATATATATATATATATATATATATATATATATATACATCACCTATTAAATATTATGATTTACTATCATCACTAATCTAATTCTATAGTAAATATATAGTTTAGTCACATAATATGTCATGTAATTTACAAATATAAAACTTGAGTTCATGTCTAATTTTAGCCAAACTTTATAACGTAGTGAAATCAATTAAATTAAGTTAAGACCCAACAATTAAATTAAGACCCGTGTGAGCTCCTTTCAAAAATAATACATATTTATATCATAATTGATTTTCTCAATACTGGAATGCAGAAACTATACATTTGTTATGAATTCAGTTATAGCCGCATAACTCAAAATATTATAGATTGTATTACATATACCACACATATTCTAGTATATTAAGTATATATAAGTATTTTTAATTATAATACATTTTTATTTAAAATTTGTTAATTATAATTAACAAGATCTAGATAATAGTCAAAAAATAATAACTACAGTATCATATAATTTATAGTAAATATATGTATCAAAATATCATCGGTAATATATTCTAACTAAATATTATATAATAAATGCACCTCATTTTACCGTTCGTAAAAATAAAAATAAAATATAAAATTAATAAATATAAAACTAATAGTTCAATTCTATGAAATATATTCTAAATATATTATAATGATAAATATATTAAAAATACAATTCTTGCAGATGTTACAGTAATGTAAGTCTCCCTATGATTAGTAACTCCCTAGTAGTAATATGTCAGTGATGAACAATTATCGACTTGGTCTCCTCTTTATATGTCTATTGCAATTGCAATTTTTTATAACTGCACGCTATGATTTATATACCAAAATATATATTCTCATTAGTGGTTTATTTTCATTATCTATAATTATCTATTATCTCTTATGTAAAAGTTTGCAATAATATTTCTAAGCAGTCATCCGAACCTCGATAAGTCCTTACTAATACCTAAATAACATGTGACTAACTAAGTAACATGTGACTAACTAAGTAACATGTGACTAACTAAGTAACATGAGAATGGCTAAGTAACATGTGACTGGCTAAGTAACATGTGACTAACTAAGTAACATGTGACTAACTAAGTAACATGTGACTGGCTAAGTAACATGTGACACTAACCCACAGATAACTTCAGTGTTCACATCAATACCGAGAGCGGCACCGAAGCCAAACCTCAAGATGTTACGGCATAGTCTAGATATATATTCCTGTTCCTCGAATTCTATCAGCACTGTGAATATCTTCTCTTCTCCTAAACAATAGTAATAGAGAACTTAACTAATAGTAGTAGTAGTATTAGCAGTAGCAGTAGCAGTAGCAGTGGCAGTGGTAGTAGTAGTAGTAGTAGTAGTAGTAGTGGTAGTGGTAGTGGTAGTGGTAGTGGCAGTGGCAGTGGTAGTGGTAGTGGCAGTGGCAGTGGCAGTGGTAGTGGTAGTGGTAGTGGTAGTGGTAGTGGTAGTGGTAGTAGTAGTAGTAGTAGTAGTAGTAGTAGTAGTAGTAGTAGTAGTAGTAGTAGTAGTAGTGGTAGTGGTAGTGGTAGTGGCAGTGGCAGTGGCAGTGGTAGTGGTAGTGGTAGTGGTAGTGGTAGTGGTAGTGGTAGTAGTAGTAGTAGGAGTAGTAGTAGTAGTAGTAGTAGTAGTAGTAGTAGTAGTAGTAGTAGTAGTAGTAGTAGTAGTAGTAGTAGTAGTAGTAGTAGTAGTAGTAGTAGTAGTAGTAGTAGTAGTAGTAGTAGTAGTAGTAGTAGTAGTAGCAGTAGTAGCGGTGGTAGAATGGCACTAACCTGACATCGACCTAAACAACATAAGACTTATATCACTGAAGTCCATCAGTTTAAGTAGACATTCCAACGTGTTCGTCACAATGTCGACGTTACACTGGGTAAAGTTTTCAGTGTTCACAAAGTCTACGAGAGAGAGAGAGAGTAAGGCTTGTCAGGCAAATACAGCGGTATAGCATTCAATTAGGCACTATTCGCTTGACTCTGTACTCGCAAACATTAGATTCGCTTAATTTATCATTTAAAGTTTTGAAAATTCACATTTCTATTTACAACAACAGCAAATTTCAAATAAAAATCATGCATATTACTAATATATATAAATATATATATATTAATTTTATAAAATATGATGTTGTTATTATATAACGATGGATGATTCACTTTGTAATCAATACCGTATTAATAAAAATGAATTACAATTTTATAAATTATAAGAAAATTTATCATTCTCCTAAATATTATTTTATTTAAATACTAAATATATATTTAACATAATTTAATATTTAAATCGAAAATATAATATTATTCAATAAAATAATTCTTTCCAATTTATATATTTACAATTATTTTTTAGGATAGATATATTTAATAATATATAAAAGGTTATTTTCTCGTATATCAGTAATGCTTCTATAATTATCGTATAAATGCCAAATTCTGATAATAATAAAATTATTATCAAATTTGTTGTTACAAAAACTATTATATTGTTTGTTTCGTAATATTATTGGTTTGTTTTATTATTAACGTGTTCTGTTTATGTATAGGTATATTGGTTTATTTGTAACGTATTCTGTTTGTATATATATATGTTTCAAATATATTATACAATTAAAATATAAAATTAATAATGTACTAATTATTACAGATTTTGATAAGTATTACATTATGTGTTTGTTTCATTCTAGTATTGGTTTATTTGATTTATAACATATATATTTTTACAATATATTTAAAATTTATCATTTAAATATTAAACTAAAAACTAATAATTTATTACTAATACAGGGTACAAAGATAATAAGCTTTCTATAAAGTTAAAGTAGAAATAGAATATTTTGATGTCACTTACAAAATAATGTATTTTATTCTATTTTCGATTATTATTAGGCTATCTTTTATTTCTATTTTCGATTATTTTGCATTTATTTTTACGGTAACTGTAAAACATTTTAATTTCTTTAATTTTGTAATTTCGTATTATTCTTTGTTTATTTCTATAACGTATGTCATCGTTAGCAAATATTTATACTTTATACTTTCGACCATGTATTTGCTTAAATAAATTATCAATCTACAAGATATCGATAAAAGTTATTAACATATAGTTTTATTAGATTTTTGTCAGTTTTCAATTATTATTTTTTTATTATATCTGTAATGATTAAAAGGAGTTATTCTGAGCGAGAGAGCAATTTTATATGAAGGGAACTAAAAAAGTTACCAAAACGGGCTCTCTTAATGCGCAGCGTGAGTTAAAGGGTTACCGAAATGTGGAATTATGCAACAATCAACAACATAAAATGTTGTATTCAATAATATTACTTACTAAAATTATAATATACATTATTTAAAGTAAATATTTCTGATAATTTATAAAAAGTCCGACTTATCCAGTATAAAAATCATAAAAATAACAATAATATGTGTTCGACTTATAGAAAATTATAGAGAAGTCCGACTTATCCGTAGTCCGACTTACTGAGAGTTAACTGTGTATATATATATATTTATATATGTATATTAAATAACACACAACTAGCGGATATAATGCACCTGTGATCACCCGCTGCCACTCACCCACCCTTCACCCACTCCTCACCCACCACCCCTCACCCGCCCCTCACCCGCTGCCACTCACCCACCCCTCACCCGCCACCCCTCACCCGCCCCTCACCCACCACTCATCCGCTGCCACTCACCCACCCCTCACCCGCCCCTCACCCACCACTCATCCGCTGCCACTCACCCACCCCTCACACACCCCTCACCCGCTGCCACTCACCCACCCCTCACCCACTCCTCACCCGCCACCCGCCCCTCACCCGCTGCCACTCACCCACCCCTCACCCGCCACCCCTCACCTGCCCCTCACCCACCACTCATCCGCTGCCACTCACCCACCCCTCACCCGCCCCTCACCCACCACTCATCCGCTGCCACTCACCCACCCCTCACACACCCCTCACCCGCTGCCACTCACCCACCACTCACCCGCCCCTCACCCGCTGCCCCTCACCTGCCACTTACCCACCCCTCACCCACCACTCACCCGCCACCCCTCAACCGCTGCCACTCACCTGCCACTCAATCGCTGCCCCTCACCTACTGCCCCTCACCCACCCCTCACCCGCCACCCCTCACCCGCTGCCACTTACCTAGCACTACGGGAAACAAATGTTCGCAGAAGTCTGCCAGCTGACCCGCATAGCTGACGTCGGCGTGCCGTAGACTGATAGCTATGTTACTGATCAACGAGAACATTTGACTCTTGAAGCCGGCGGGGGCGACGCACACCAGCTGACACAGCGATCGGTACTTGGCTAGCTGGGTGTACGGGTGTCGAGGTGTCAGTATATCGAGGTGTCAGTATATTGAGGTGTCAGTGTATCGAGGTGTCAATGTTAGTATTTGTTCCATCTAGTTAGGCATCACAATATCAATGTATGATAGTTCACGATTTCACTAGCGGTAATGAAGTGTCAATGGAGATGTTTATGTGGCGACAGTTTAAGCAGTGATGGTCAGTTTATAAGTTAGCTTCAGTGTGGTATCAGTTGTAGAGAAGTAGGTAATATCTTATGTTTTTCAGTGTACGGTTTCAAATATTTAATGTGTTTCTCGCTTTATCGTACACTTTCGCGTGTGCATTAATTATAATGCTAATTAAACTGAACAAGTAAGTTTACGGTTTAACCTATCATGCAAACTATATAAAAACATTAAACTCTATAAACATGTGTAATCTAAATAGAGATATTTTTTCTCGTAATAAAGTAATACATTTTAAAACTACGAATACTAATATCACTGGATAGTGGATAGGAACGATGCAAGATTAGGCTCGTGATACTAGTCTACAACGCCGTATGCTATAGCCCGGCAAACAGTAATAGCCTCATAATAGCAACATAATAGCATATATAATAGCCTCAATATTGTGCTATTATGCTGCTATTATGTTGCCATTACAAGTATATTATGCCGCTATTATGTTGCTATTCTAATGCAATGGAAACATTTCAAGCTATTAGATATGCTATTATGCTGCTATTATGTTGCCATTAAAAGTATATTATGCCGCTATTATGTTGCTATTCTAATGCAATGTAAACATTTCAAGCTATTAGATATGCTATTATGTTGCTATTATGGGGATATTACTGTTGCAGCTGGGAGTAAACTAGTCGTGGACACTAACCCTGATGGAAGGAAGGTGCACGGCGATCGAGAAACACCTAGTCAACTGAATGATGATGTCCTTGAGAAGTTCTTCAGAATATCCGGGATATCTTGTAGCTAGGTAACATCAACACCGGTATTATAATCTAGTGTAGATAATTATGATAATCGTAAATAATAATGTTTATTTATCGAATCACGCATATAATAATATCGGATACAAATGGACCCCTCAAGAAGTCATAGACTTGTACATGTTATAAATAACTGTGAGGAGCCTGTGAGGAAAATACAAAACAAATAGTAACATTTTTTTTTCTTGTGTTTTGATTTATCGTTTATTAAATTCTTGATAAACACAAGAGAAAAACAAGAACTGCCTGTAGTCGAATCTGGGACCTCTGGCTTACTAGCTTTTGGTTGTCCCACTGAGCCATGATCCCCAGACCAAGCATGACGTCAACGGTGTTTGTAATCAGTTTATTTACGTACTGTATCAGGACAACGTGTTAGAGGGGTTTCACACCAACTCGAACGCAATTATTAACTCTAATAATTAGAGGATATAGTTTAACTCTAATATTTAAATCCAATATTTAAAATAAAATAAATGCTGCTCTATAAAAGGGGTTTCACACCAACTTTAACTAAATTATTAACTCTAATAATTATGTGTAAAACTCCTTTTACGGAGATTTAAATAATATAGTTAAACTTTAACCTCTAATAATTAGAGTTAATAATTGCGTTCGAGTTGGTGTGAAACCCCTTTTAGAGCGATGAAGTCACTTGTGGCGAAGGGAAGCTAGGCGCTAAATAGGTTTCATTAAATTCCTAGCGATATATCGTGATATATAAGCAATTCGTATCCTATGTTATTACGAGTTTAATAATGATTCTGCCGTTTTATTTTATCTTAAACATAATAATATAGTCAAATATATTGTCAACAATATAACTTTATGTGGATGATTTACTACATCAATTGTAATTTATTTGAAATGGAGCTAGATAGTTAAATCTCGCCATTTTATTTGTTGTTATCACAATATACTAAATGTTTCATTTTAACTATCAAGATGACTATCCAATGTAATTCATAACAATTAAGAGATAAAATGATTATTATATTTCTCAATAATAAAATACTTGCATAATTAAAATTTAAATAATTAAATACTAATGATTTTGCTATATAAACTGCCTGTGTGGCTAGGTTTGCTAAAGCAGCAGACACACAAGCAGTAGTACGCGTATTCGAGCCTCGTACGGACCATTACAATAATTATTAAATATTGTTTAGAAATTATCTTATATAATTGTGTATAAATAATAATCGGCTCTCGTTAAAATCATGGATACCTTAACATAAGAGTGGTATCAAAGGGACATTTAATCATATGGTTATATGTGAAAACTTCATATAAGTTCCTAGATGGGATGAAAGGACTTCACCAAAATTAAACAAAATAAATATACCACATGTATATTATCTAAATAAATAAGCAGTATATAAATTGAAAACTCAAATTAATAACTATACATACACATCTATAAGCATGCGAATGAATTTTTCAGTATTTATAGGTATTATTGAAATGTACAATTCGATAGAAATAATAACTGAATGCTATAGCAATTATATATAAAAAGCATACGTAATTGACACGCAGGAATGTTATGGACACGAACATATTCCACGATGATCATTATAACTTATAAACAACACACTTTAAAGAATCGTTCTATAACTATTATAATAGTTAAATAACTAATTAAGAGTGAAATAAATGTATTATTATTACGGTTCGAAACGCACGAACCTCTAAGTTTACACAGGTAAGCGAGTCCGTCTTCGTGTTTGCCCACGACCGGGTACAGATGTTTGAACGCGGGCAAGTGGAATGTTCCGGAGTCTACATCGAACACCCTCGCTCGGTTGGAGTTTATCACGTTACGCACCACGATACCCCTACATCCTGTTCTCACTCTGTGTGGCGATGGGTGTTCTTCTATTATCTTTGAGAATTCATCACATACTCATTGATAATCAGGCTCAGTTAATATGGGCTAGAGCCTAGAATAAATAAAAAGCCCGAAATAGTTAATTTTGGGCCTTTTTTAAAAAACTTTAAAATATATTAATTTCAATCATAATTTATGATTCATATTATATATATATATTTAATAAATAACATATTATATACCATATATTCCGTACTATTATTTTGTATTTTATAAGTTAATAATATTTATTAAACTAAGAAATGATGAGTAAAAATACTTTAAAAAAGTATAAATTCTTATTTTGTAAATTTACAATATATTTTAATTTTAATTTTATAGAAATGGATTAAATAGTAATAATAATGTTTTATGGTTATAATAATTTTCGTTTATAGTTTATTTGTTTATATAGTAATAAATGTTATTTCTTTCCAGACTAATATTACAAACATTATTCTTAAAATTATTTTTTATAAATTTGAGTACAGACAAATCTGACTCATCTTGAGTCAACAGTAGATGTATCAGGTATAATGATTGCTAAAACACATAAACATTCTTTTAAATTATCATATATATATGAAATTGCTGCTCTAACTATACTTCCTTTTATCATTTAATATGTTGTTAATTATCAAAATGTGTATAGTATTATAATTAGAATCTATATAGAAATTTAAATGAATATACTTATATATTTCAATACGTAATAATATATGGAAAATTAGAAATAATGTATTATCTGTATTATTAGCATCATTAAATCATATTGTCATACTATACATTAGTATGACAATTATCATTATTATACTATTTATTTTGTTACAATATAACACTGTGTATTTCTGTATTAGTTAATGTTATAGACATGGAGATAGTATAACAATCTATGTAAAATATACATTTGTATATAATTAATATTATAAAAACTGTATGAACTTTCATATTTATTTTATAATAAATTATTATAAATAATAAAATAAAATTAGATTTATTTTATGTTTAGATATAATAAATTATAATAATATATATTATGATAAATATTATATAAAAAAAACTTTATGAACTTTCTTATTTCTTTTATAATAATATATAATTTATAAAAAATATAAATTATATATTATTATTAATTATTAAATTTATAATATAATAATTAAATAAATATATGTATACATTTATGTCAATTGTTTTTTTTCTGTTTTTGTTTTGTTTTTTTATTCTTTGTTAAAAATGTCTTTGTTAACTCACAAAACTAATTATATGTATATGTATATATGTCATATTTGTATAGTTTTAACTGGTTTAAATTTTAATTGTTTAAAAAATATACTTATAATTTAAATAGGATGGTTTAAAATATATAAATTAAGAGAACAAGATATAACCCTAAAATAAAATAAAAAGTCTACAATATGTTTTTTGGGCTTTGGCCCATATTAACTGGGTCTGTTGATAATTTATCTATTATCATTGTAAATAAAAAATTAATTAATAATTAAAATATCGATAATGTATGTAAATATTTAAAATGTTGATTAAATAAAATATTAATCAAATAATTATGTAATCTATTGACTAATGAAAACTAAATAAATATGATTCTAGGTATCTCGATGAAGTTTAAACAATAATGATACTGTCAGCTGCTTAATTTAATCCATTTTTATAACTACTATAACATATAATAAAATTACTCTATATCAATAGTCGTAGCAGTTAATTAGCTTATGTTGACTAGCGATGTATACATTGAAATACACATCGATTATAGCATATTTATTTATGCATAATAATTTTGTATAAGAATTATATGACTTTACATGACATTAATATAAGAAATAGTACTGCGGTATATTCTGGCTACTCGGCTCATCGTCAAATAATTCAGATTATTTATATATAAAATTTTGCACGAAATATATATAATAATGATATTATATATTAAATTATATTTTCTATAATTTCTATAAATTATTTATTTATAATGTTTTGTACGAAATATATATAATAATGATATTAATAATTATATATTAAATTATATTTTCTATAATTTCTATAAATTATTTATTTATAATATTTTTAACAAAATATATATAATAATGATATTAATAATATATATTAAATTATATTTTCTATAATTTCTATAAATTATTTATTTATAATGTTTTGTACGCAATACATATAATAATGATATTAATAATATATATTAAATTATATTTTCTATAATTTCTATAAATTATTTTTTTATAATGTTTTGTACGAAATACATATAATAATGATATTAATATGTATATATTAAATTATATTTTCTATAATTTCTATAAATTATTTATTTATAATGTTTTGCGCGAAATATATATAATAATGATATTAATAAGTATATATTAAATTATATTTTCTATAATTTCTATAAATTATTTATTTATAATGTTTTGCGCGAAATATATATAATAATGATATTAATATGTATATATTAAATTATATTTTCTATAATTTCTATAAATTATTTATTTATAATGTTTTGCGCGAAATATATATAATAATGATATTAATAATTATATATTAAATTATATTTTCTATAATTTCTATAAATTATTTATTTATAATGTTTTGCGCGAAATATATATAATAATGATATTAATACGTATATATAAAATTATATTTTCTATAATTTCTATAAATTATTTATTTATAATGTTTTGCGCGAAATATATATAATAATGATATTAATAATTATATATTAAATTATATTTTCTATAATTTCTATAAATTATTTATTTATAATGTTTTGCGCGAAATATATATAATAATGATATTAATAAGTATATATTAAATTATATTTTCTATAATTTCTATAAATTATTTATTTATAATATTTTGCACGAAATACATATAATAATGATATTAATAATATATATTAAATTATATTTTCGCAAACATCGTACGTCCGTGTAGTTGTTATAAATATATGGCACGCGTACGGAAAGTTCCACACACACAACAGTAGTAACCCGTTGTGTTTAGTCGCGTAGAACACAGTCATCTCTACGGTGGGAGGATGAGTCAGAGCCTGTAGAGAGCGTATATCGGCCAATACCTGCGCGGAGATCCGGGTCATTCTAGCGTCGTCCGCCCGGTCTCTAACCCAGAACCAAGACGGGTCGAAAGCGCACAGCGCGGATACCTGTGTGTGCACGGAACGCTGTAATGACTACGTTTATTTGCATTCATTAATTTTATAAAATGGGTCTTAAAATATTATTTAGACGTGATCTTATATTGTAGTGTATAAATAAATGACCGGCTCTCGTTAAAACCATGGATGCCTTAACATGAGAGCGGCTTCGAAGGGACATTAGAGACATATATGGTTATAAGTGAAAACTTCATCTAAGCTCCTGGATGGGATGAAAGGACTCCACCAAATAACAATAACAATAGGTATTGTACCTAATCGTGAGATTTACGGAATAATAATGCGAAACGTCATTATTGTTGGTTATTATTATTATTATTATCAGATTTAGGTAATGCCAGGGTAATTAGAGAATCAGTGTTTCTTATCGACACAATTACCCCCTTTATAAAAGGGACACATTAATATAACTATAATGTTTATTCCTCGCCGATTATCGATAACGTATAATGTATTTAGCTCGTGGTATAAGTTGGATAGTCGACAACGAATAATCAACTTACGTATAATGAAACTAGGGAATAATGTTTTAGTTATAATAGTTAATGTTCGTATATTAACATGAACGTTGGCGCCAGGAACCAAACTAAGGGTAGGGAGAGGCTAGCGAGACACATCGATAACAACGATTGCATGATTGCATAATTACCACAATTTCTTTACAGTGTACTTGTACAGACTTTTCCGGAGTGTTCCGCTGCCGTGATCCGGGTTTCGTTCTGGGCGACCTGTGTGCGACCAGTTTATCTCATTAACGGGATAATATGAATAGAATAAGTCATCGTCGTCGTCATGATGTGAACTAGGGTTTCATTAGGTCAACGTACAAGAAAGGGCTATAGACCTCGTAGATGAGTCATAGCTTATGAGTCATAACTTATGAGTTATAGCTTATGAGCCCTCGTAGATGAGTCATCGCTTATGAGTCATAGCTTATGACTCGTAAGTTATGACTAGAGGCGAACTACTAGATCTGGGTACCAGGGATTTCGTGCGAAATAATTTGGTATTCCTAGATCTAGTTTCGAATTTTGATATTTTCTAAATTAGCATTACGACAACTAAACATAATTATAATAGGTGAACACACATACGCGGCACATTACATGTATTGGCACGTTGATTGGCGCGATCAATTGCATATCTATTTATAGAATTAAACTAGCTATCAGCTGTGTACGATTCTGTGCTATCCGAGACGCCATATATATTACAGATAGATATTTTGAGTTTGTTGGATTTCATTGGTTTGGTTTCGTGTTACTGGATTTGTATAGGTGCATTACGTTCCTAGGTGAGCCTTTTAAAACCATTACAAAATGTACGCTAATATAAATATATTGTTTGACATTAGTATAGTAAAGTATCATATATAATATTAGATTTGGCTTAGTCATCTATAGTGATTGACCTTTACTAGAATACAATTATAGCGACCTGGGTTAGAATTCCAGATTTCAGATAGCAAAATTATAATTTATAGGGTATAAATGTGTTTTCGAAATCAGTAATATTGTACGAAATTACTGGTTTCCAGGTTTTTTTACAGAATTATATTATTATAATTATTCATATGTAAATAATATTTATTATATATTGGCTTATTTAAAAATATTTACATTACAAAGATATGATCAAATAGATTCTAATAAACGATAGTTGATAGTTTAATTTATAGCAGATATTCTATATGACTGTCGTGTTTCAAATAATCATATACTCGTAATTGGAATACTTGAAAAATATGTTCTTATAGAAATTTGAATTTAGTTTTAAGAAATATATATTTACAATAACAAAAAGTTACCATAGTTTATTTCGATAGTTTTATCATAATTATTCAACCAATTGCCAATTAGAATATTATGTACCAATGTAAATACAATGGTGAAGCGTCATTAAAATTGTTGAACAAACTTTATCTTCAATATCAGTCTACCTAATTCTAATGTCTATGTGCCGCATAAATATCATTAACATATTGAATGGATGTTAGTTAAATAAGAAGTTAAAGAATTATCTACACATTGCTATCAATACATAACTACAATTATTAAAAATATAATTATCAGAGGAATATCCTGGAATTTGAAAAGAGGCAAATATTAAATTTAAAGAATTAGGACAATATGGTGTGAAGCCATCTTTAGGATGAGCCTAGGATAATCTCCGCAATGTTAAATATTGACCTATGATAATATCATGATATTTAATGTTCTCATAATAACTGGCCGAGATCTATAAATACCACTACCACAACTGGCCCAGATCTATAAATACCACTACAACAACTGGCATCATCGCTAACCACTCAGTGATATCATCCGTGCTGTACCACAGGAAACCCTCGTAGATCAGATCCATATTAACGTTACGACCGCGCAAGCATAGCTTATCCAGTCCTTTATCCGACGCTATATGCGACGCGGGAAATGTCGACTCGATATCGGATACCAGCGGCGTCGATACACCGGTAGCGGAAGCTGGAGTATCACCTCCTCCTGCTGCTCCTCCTCCTCCTGCTCCATCTCCTCCTCCTGCTGCTGCTCCTCCTCCATCTCCTCCTCCTGCTGCTCCTCCTCCTCCTGCTGCTGCTCCTCCTGCTCCATCTCCTGCTCCTCCTGCTCTGTCTTCATCGGTTACGGTACATAACTCAACTTCGTAACACTGCCTGAATCTACGGCCGAGGTTGCACCGATTCATAATGAAACTGCCAAATTCTTTAACGTACCTGACGTAAGAATGAAGCCTATGTTATACTAGGCGCGTAGACATAGTGGTGTAAATAGTTTTGAAGATATACATATTAATATCGACTTTAGGATACGCTCTATTTTAAATATATATATATCTCTTTCGATGCACGACTTCAATTCTCGTATAACTATTGTAGAAGTCGTAACTAGTTACACACACACACACACACACATATACACATACACACACACACACATACACACACACTTATGACTGATGTCAGATTAAACAATTTACAATATAGGGGAGCGATCCTTATCGCGCTATTACGTGAGTTCACATGTAAAGCCAAGGATGTACTCTCACTTTAATTACATATTTTTAAATACTTGGTCGGCTAATTGCAATACTTCTTTAGGTATTATGATTATATTATATAATATATATATTATTATAATTATTAGGTTGGAGTGAATTTTGAAATAATTATGGCCGTCTGGTTATGTCTCGTGATAGTAATTTAACGTTATATGTGGAGATCAATAATGTCAATAAATTCACATATAACCTTAAATCACTATCACGAGATATAACCAGACGGCCATAATTATTTCAAAATTCACTACAACCTACTAAATATATATATATATATATATATATATATATATATCTATATATAAGTGTTCTTTCATCTAAGACATATAATTATATATTTCTATCCGTAATAGTATATTGAAAATTAGTAATAATTGTTCACAGATAATTTAATCAATTTGCGAATATACTCATCAATAGAAACTATACAGTACGTTACGATAAGCTAAATAGTTTTGTAACATATGTAGGTTTTAAGAAAAATAATTATTCAGAGTAAAATTAATTTGAAATTTACTATTAGTTATACGAAATTAATATAGATTTATCATAAATTAAATTTATCGTGTATATTTTATGTAATTTATACATTATAGTATATATATATATATATATATATATATATATATATATATATATATATATATATATATATATATATATATATATATATATATATATATATATATATATATATATTTAATATAACAGTATAACTATTTCATAATCATATAATTACATTTTTTTATTCATCGATTAATGAAGTATAGAATCCCTTTTTAATTTTTAAATACTACATTTCTAATAAATATAACACAATAATGATATGTTATTATTAATGTTTTCAATAATTTAACTATAAATTATTAGTAATAATGTTATTACTTCATTTGTAGTTTTTCCATAATTATAGTTTCTTTACTAGTAGTTAGATTTAAGAGTTATAAAAAATATTTCAAAAATGAGTAAAGCAGATTTATCTCTTGAAATTACATTGTAAGATTCCAAGACAGCTAAATTTAGTATAGCCAACATAATTCCGATGGCATAGAGTTATGACGTCAACAAATCTCTCGGAATATGTCATCTGACTTCTTATCGGTCATCAGATGTTTTTAGAACTCGTTCCAATATATCCATTCCCCAGTCAAAGGTTCTGATATCTTTTATTAAATGGATATGTCATCTATAGATCATATTTCATATAGATGAAAACAACGCATTCTCCGATAACTTGTAAAGGATGACATCGCTGACATATGTACCAGATATATGTTATAGACATATGTACTAATGAACGGGTCAACAGTATAATGTATACGCCACCGATATAAGCTAATACGATAGTTATATCTATCGGTTGGCTCACTTTGATCTCGGTGTGTATGCCAGACGAAACTATGGAATTATGTATTAAACATACATACTAGACATACGCTATAGATGTATATATCATAGATATACCATGATAATGCTGGCACCGTGGCTAAGCTAAACGCCTCACCATCTGTTGGTCAGTTCGACGCCGTTCTTGAAAGCTACGATGAAACAGGTAGTGCCTTCTTTAGTGGTCATCTCTCTGAAGCGGGTCTGATACGCCTCGGAGGTATGGTAGAATACGGGCGATGTGCCGGCGTTCAGTAGGTCCAACAGTATGGATATTATGTGCGTGTATTCTAGGGGGTAGGGTTAGAAGGGATGGGGTTTAGCGCGGGGGGTATAATGGAGAGGGTTTAATGGACGATGGTTTAG
Source organism: Osedax fenrisi (assembly GCA_964019155.1). Lineage (NCBI taxonomy): Eukaryota > Metazoa > Annelida > Polychaeta > Sabellida > Siboglinidae > Osedax > Osedax fenrisi. The sequence continues at coordinate 99,589,612 of OZ025240.1, read as the reverse complement.
TGGGTGGAGGGTTCTATGGAATAGGTAATCATTAATGGTAAAAATGAATAGTTTTCATCAGGGTTGATTGTTTTTTATAGACGGGTTTTTTTGGTTTTGGTTTTTTTTTAAACAAAAAAACCAATTGATTTTTTAGTTTTTTTTAAATTATACGAGCATTATTTCATTAATATCACGTTATACGGATATATAATTAATTTTTCTCCCATATACAATCATATATAGGATATTACTAGGACAATGTATGTAAGTTAACGAAACAACTCGCCTCCGCGCGCGCGGGGGGGGTGTTAATAGTAACCCTTGATGTACAGGGAACTCTTTTGATAGGCGCCTTTGATCAACGTGACACACTGCCGTATGAATATCATCTCGTCGCTGTGGGCCTGATATCCAGTGTGACGGAGTATCGATTCGTTATGCTGCATGCTGAACGTCAGCAGAGCTACGTACTTGAGAAGAAACAGGCGAGACTTCAGGATAATCGGGATATTTGCACTACTTTCTGTGGGGGGTAGTGGGGGGTAGTGAAAGATGTATGAGACGCTATCTATAATAATACATATCTTATATATAACATTAGCTATAAATACATATCTTATATATAGCATTACCTATAAATATAATAGCTATAAATACATTAACTCTAAACTATACTCACTATAAATTCTTTATATATAAATACATTAGATATAAATAGATTAGATATAAATACATTATCTATAAATACATTATCTATACATATATTATCTATAAATACATTAGATATAAATACATTAGATATAAATGCATTAGGTGTAAATTACGTATACTATCTATAATCAATAAATCAATATTTTCTTTCACCCCTAGCTATATCTCTAATCTAATTAAAAAACGTACTATATTATCTTATCTTCGTTACCAAAATGCTCCTCTACTTATCTCCTAGAACTCTAGTAAAACTTCCCTAAATTCTAGAGCTTTTAAAAATTCCGGTCCAACCCTATGGAATTCCCTCCCTCCTACCATTCGTTCTATTTGTTCCACAAAAGATTTCTAAATATTACTTCTTCTTTTCTCTCTACCCATAATCATTAAATCATCCAACTTATTATTTTTGTTTGTATTATATTAAATGTATATCATTATTAAATTGTTATTGTATTATTATTATCTTATTATTATATAACACTATACTATATCAATGCAGTCTGTAGTATATAACACTACACCATATCAATGCAGACTGTAATATATAATAGTCCTTTATATTATTTAGTATTGTTGTCCATGGTATATTGAATGTATATTATTATTAAATTATTATCATATTACTATTATTTTATTATTATGTTCTTCCCGCACGAGCGAAGGGGTCTACATGACCCTATTTTAGTGCTAATAAACTTAATATCATCATCATCATTAGATATAAATACATTATATATAAATACATTAGATATAAATACATTAGATATAAATACATTAGATATAAATACATTAGATATAAATACATCATCTATGAGGACATTAGAGCCATATATGGTTATAAGTGAAAACTTCATCTAAGTTACTGGATGGGATGAAAGGACTCCACCAAATAAAAATAACAATAACAATAACAATAAATGCATTATATATAAATACATATATAAATATTTTATTTTTTGTAATAGAAAAAAAACGGATGAAAAATTAAAAAAACCGCTCAAAACATGTTTTAATCAAGCATTAATAAAAAACGCACATCCAGTATTGGATTTTTTAAAACAGAAGAGGCTATATAGAGCCTCTTCTGTTTTAAAAAATCCAATACTGGATGTTTATAAACACTGCTTTATAAAAAAATAACAAGATATTTATGGAATTTATAGTACATTTTCGGGCTAAAGCTGAACCATGTAAGGTATCATTTTTACTGAAATAGTTAAATTGAATATGGTAAATTAGTGGAAAAAAATGTTATAAAAAGAATTTAATAATATCATTGATGACAGCTTAATCGGCATCAAGTGGCAGGATATATAGTAAATTTGGATTAATAATGTCAAAACTACCTAATTGTTTAGGTCTTAGTAGAGTTCAAAACCTTTTTTTTCCTTACTTGAATATTAAGTAATCCATGTAATAATCCATTTTTATGATATGTGACTTTTATTAATTTTTATTTACATTATTATCAAATTATTAATAAATATACAATTAATTTTGTTTAATATATTTTAATTATATTTAAATAAATCAATACTACTTTAGATTTAAATAAAACAATTGGCAGGATATATAGTAAATTTGGATTAATAATGTCAAAACTACCTAATTGTTTAGGTCTTAGTAGAGTTCAAAACCTTTTTTTTCCTTACTTGAATATTAAGTAATCCATGTAATAATCCATTTTTATGATATGTGACTTTTTATTAATTTTTATTTACATTATTATCAAATTATTAATAAATATACAATTAATTTTGTTTAATATATTTTAATTATATTTAAATAAATCAATACTACTTTAGATTTAAATAAAACAATTATAAAAATGAATTATAGTCAGGGTTAGATTAAAATCAGATTTTTTTTATAAAAATCAAAAAAATCAATTTATGTACTTTTATAATTTTTCCATATTTTTTTTATTTCCATATAGAATCTTGCTTTACCAGGCATATTTATCAGATTTTATTATTCTATAGATGTCTACTATAGTAGGTCTAGTGTAGTACTGTCTACTGTGTATTTTCATAGGAATAAATAATAAATTATATATTCAATGATTATATAACCATTGAATTTAATATAGGATTTGAAGAATATTTATAATAATATTATATATCATAAAATAATAGAAATATATATAAATGGTCAAAATATTATCATATTATATATTTTATATTATAATTCAAAATAATATTCATAATTGAATGATGAATATATGAATATATGAAACAATATATTTATAATAAAATTATATAATATAATTAATATAATAATAATATACAATTAAATATACATTTATATAATAGATCAAAGGTATCTCAGCAATTTGTCTATATATTACATGATTATAATGAAATTAATTTTTAATAAAAAAAATTCATTAATGAATAGAAAGTAAAGATATATCTATAGTATATTATAAATATTATTTAGATATTAATAAATATTAATAAGAGTACAATAATTTATATTATAAATTGAAAATTAAAAAAAAATGAAATCAATATGTTTATTTGGGGATTTAATTGTGAGATACTAATCTATTATACTACAATTACTAGTACCAGTGTTCCATAGGTTTTTACCATATATAGTAATAACAGGTAATAACCTGTCTGGTAAAACAGGTTTTTGCGATGGTAAAAATATATTTTTGCATATATAATTAAATCTAATATTATCTATATTATTAAACCTACTATTATCTATATAATTTACAATTATATATTATTTATTGATTTGATATGTAATTTACAATTATAAAGTTTAACAATACTATATTAAAATCACAATAATAAGATTTTTAAATTTTTTTTTAAAAACAACCTTTATTAATTTTGACTTTATGTAAAAAAACAATTTTTTGTAATAAATAATATGTATTGAAATTTAAATAAATAAGTAAATAAATCAATAATATAAATAATATGTATTGAAATTTAAATAAATAAGTAAATAAATCAATAATATATATATATAAAATATTGAATAGAATAATATATTTATTTTTGTATTAGTAAAAGCAGGAATGTAAAAGGTAATATTGTAAAAAAAAATATATATATTAAAAAATAGAACTAATAATATTTTCATTGAGAAATTATTTGAATGTATTCATTATTTGATTTTATACCATGATATTTAATTAAATATATCTATAGATATTGTTAATTATATATATATATATAAATGAAATTAAATATAGTTAAAAAAACATTATTTACACTACTGTATAACTATTTAGTAATATTTTCAATGTGTAATTTTATGGATATATGGCATAGTATAATTTTATTTAATTTATAAAATGTATCCAATTACATCAACTTATTAATTTTACAATATAAATTAGGGTGGCTGACCTCTAAAACTAGTATGGATTTTTTTAAATAAATGTACTATAAATGGCATAATTAAAGCAGAATGATAAGATGTTTTGTAAAATTTAAAAATAACGCTGCTAGATTAATTATCCATAACATTTATATATAAATGAATCAATATTACCATAAATTTCAATATAAAATTTTTTTAAATGTATTATATTTTATGAGTACTAGGTTTTTACAGGTTATTATAATAGGTATTATAAACTGGTATACCAGTTTTTACCGTAAATTAACATGGTATAGATAGGTTTTTGAAGCTTTTTTCCATTTTCCCCGATAAAAACAGGTTTTTAAAAATAAGGGAACCCTGACTAGTACATTACATAGTTTTTCATCACTTCATTTTATCTTAAATTGATGGTTTCAAAGATATGTAATATTTTTTTTTGTAATATAGTAAATGAAAGAATTGAGAATTTAAAAAAAGTTGATTTAATTCATTTGATATAAAACAGATCAACCCTGATTATAGTATTACAGTTTTTTTGCTGGTTTTATAGGTTATTACCATAAATCAACATGAAGGAGATGGGTTTGGGTTTTAAAAACTCGTTTTTGATTAAAATAGATAAAAACACTGCAATAAAGTAGTGATATCTCCATTGCAAATACATTTAAAAAGTACAAAATGTTGACGAATATTGATATGTGGTATTTCATATATATAAAATTACTTTTAGTACAGATAGTATATTAAACTTCATCAATATAAATAAATAATCATAATTAAAATGACGCGCCTGGTTTCGACTACGCGCCTCAATCGTAAAGCACCCTGCACCGCATCTCACAATCGCTTACCCCGTTCCTTTAAGCTATACACTAACCCAACACGTCGATGAAGATCGCAGAGATCATGACGAGGGCTTCGCACGACTGCTCGACGAACAGGATATCGACGAGTTCTTTGACCTCGCGTTCGGTGACCAGACATCCGTTACGCCCCGCCCCCGACTCTTTCATTCGACGCGTGATCTCCGCGATACGACTACGAGTGATCGTCATCCTCTCGCGTAGTTGTATACCGGTCGCTACCCGTCTCCTGGTGGCGTCTTCGTCGTCTACGCTGTCGTCACTATCGGTAACTATGGCTACGTCGCTAGGTGCGGGGTCAGAGGTTGACGGGTTATCTCGTAGTTGTATACCGGTAGCTACCCGCCTCCTGGTGGCGTCTTGGTCGTCTACGCTGTCGTCGCTATCGGTAACTATGGCTACGTCGCTAGGTGCGGGGTCAGAGGTTGACGGGTTATCCGCAGCTATACGGTCGACGTCGTCGACTGCTTCTGCGAAGGAGGAGGACGAGGAGGAGGAGATGGCATCGCAGTCGCTGTCGCTCGTGGTGTAGAATTCGTCGTAGAACATGTTCGCGGGTGTTCGCACTTAGAGTCGAGTAACTGTATGAAGTGGACGGTGATGGTTAGCGTAGTGTTATCGCGGGTGGACGCAGATTAGATGCGTTACCGATGAATATATCTATTAATGTAGAATTCATATAGTTATTTGTGTATACATATAACTGCCTGTGTGGCTCAGTGGCTAAGGTGTCAGACACACAAGCAGTAGGACACGGGTTCGACCCTCGTCCGAACAATTAATTAATTTTATAAAATGGGTCTTAAAATATCATTTAGAAGTGATCTTATATAATTGTGTATAAATAAATGATCGGCTCTCGTTAAAACCATGGATGCCTTAACATCAGAGCCGCTTCGAAGGGACATTAGAGCCATATATGTTTATGGTTATATGTGAAAACTTCATCTAAGTTCCTGGATGGGATGAAAGGACTCCACCAAATAAAAATAACAATAACAATATATATACAAATTTATAATCATAGTCAAGAGTAGTGATGTAAATGATGCCGAGCCGAGATTTTCATTTTAGGAGAAAAAACGAGCCCGATCCGAGCCGAGACTCTATAAAAACGAGCCTGAGCCGAGTTGAGACTTTAGGTAACTGAGACTGAGACTGCATCATGTTTTATATTTGAGCATCATTTACATCACTAGTCGAGAGTAAGAAGTTGAGATCGTCGTATATAAATATCTCACTATACTATAGATATTGCGAAGCATGATACTATTGTAAGATAACTACAATGACCCTTTGTCATAAGTTTCCGATTGGGATTTACGAATTATCATCTCTACTCGTATATTTTAGGTGAAATTAGAATTTTTATATTAAAGAATTGACCATAATAGAAAATATTCTTTTGAATGAATTTTTTGTAATGTTCATTATTATGTAGACATATATGTACACAATATTAGAATATATACGCAATAGGCCACACATTTTGCGTCTTACCAATGTGATCAGTGAGGGTTTTATATATTAACAATTTAGGGGATGTGATAGTGCACCATAGAGCTAGATATAAATATAGTGGTAATACTTAATGCCTGCCTGGCAGCTTTAGCCAATGAGGAAAGCGGCAATAAAAAATCAGCCATCTTGCGGTGACCAAATATTAAAATATAATATTATTTTGATCATAACTTTTTATTATTAATTATATCAATTCTATTCATTGGTTTATTTTTGTTTGTATTGTATTTATACTATAAGCATGTATACCTGCCCGACAAGCAATTATTACTGCATAGGTGTCCTTCAGGATAACCTGCTAAGGACTCCTGCAGAGGTCCTAAAGTGTAACAATCTGTCTATCTATTTTACATGTGTGCAGGACATTTACAGGGATTTATTAGTCACTGTGTAAGGATAAATAAGGACAAAATAACAACTTTCTGAATCCTGCTAAGGATAAATAAGGACTAAATAACGAACTTTCTGAATCCTGCTAAGGATAAATAAGGACTAAATTACGAACTTTCTTAATCCTGCTAAGGATAAATAAGGACAAAATAAAGGATTTTTTAATCCTGGTATAGATAAATAAGGGACATATAAAGTATGTTCTATTCCTATATAGAATAATCCAGCATTAAACTTACATCAAAAACTTAAGTTCAAAATTTAAGTTCAACTTAAGTCAATGGTAACTAACTAAATTAAGTTCAACTAAATTCTAAACTAAATTCTAAATTCAATAATAATAACATTTTAATATTGAATATCAACTTTAATCACTATTAAATTGCTATATATTCAATATTGGGAAATAAGTTCAACATGATTTCCAATTATATTATCAATATAATTATGATTAAAATTGTAGTTCAATGTGTCACTTGAATGAGATTATGATAATTTAGAAAAATACATAGGATTACTTAAATAATTGTAGTTTTTAAAATAATATTTTATTTATTAAAATCATTATATTAACTTAAATATAAAATTAAAATAATAATTAATAATTAATTTGTATAAATAAAAATTAATCAATATATTAAAATAATTAAAAAGTATAATATGTTACTCAGTAACATATTATACTACTGCTCAGGGTATCTACAGGAAAATGTAAGTAAAGTTTTGCATAGTTATTTGGCCTATATTTTTAATATTACTGTAAACATACTTTTAAGTAGCATCACAGTAAATATATACTGTTCAGTGTGTTATAAGGATAAATTAGGACATTAAAACGTAATTTATTTAAGAAATTTTTTGTCGGGTTCATAGACATATATTTATTATATTTAGCCTATTGTGTATATATATAAATGACTGTTTTAAATTGTTATTTATTGCCATATAAATTGTATTTTTACTATTATTAGAAAATAATATTTATGAAAGATATATGTCTCTATGGACATATATAAATATAATAGTTGTTATCCAATTGTTATAATAATAGTATTTATATATGTACTGTTAGTGTGAATTCATTATTTAGAGAAAACAGCATTTGAATATATATGAATAAATTATATACAGTGTTCCATAGGTTCTTACCGCCTATGGTAATAACCATTGACTTGTATTGGGTCAATGGTAATAGACAAGTCAATGGTAATAACATGTCCAGTAAAAACAGGTTTTTGCCATGGTAAAAACCTAGTTTTGTCTATATAATAAATATAATATTATCTATGTTATTAGACCTACTATTTTCTATATAATTTACAATTATATATTATTTATAGATTTGATATGTAATATACAATTATAAAGTTAAACAATACTATTTACAATTATATATTATTTATAGATTTGATATGTAATATACAATTATAAAGTTAAACAATACTATATATTTTATTATTTTTTAAAAACAACCTTTATTAATTTTGACTTTATGTAAAGAACAATTTAAAAAAATAAATAATATGATATTGAAATTTAAATAAGTGAGTAAATAATTCAATAATATATATATATATATATTGTTATTGTTATTTTTATTTGGTGGAGTCCTTTCATCCCATCCAGGAACTTAGATGAAGTTTTCACTTATAACCATATATATGGCTCTAATGTCCCTTCGAAGCCGCTCTCATGTTAAGGCATCCATGGTTTTAACGAGAGCCGATCATTTATTTATACACAATTATATAAGATCACTTCTAAATAATATTTTAAGACCCATTTTATCAAATTAATTAATGGTCCGGACGAGGCTCGAACCCGTGTCCTACTGCTTGTGTGTCTGACGCCTTATCCACTGAGCCACACAGGCAGTATTATATATATATATATATATTATATATATCAAATATTGAAAAGAATAATATATTTATTTGTGTATTAGTAAAAGGTAATATTGTATAAAAAATATATATATTAAACATATTTAATATATATATTAATATATATATAAATATATATATATTAAACAATAGAACTAATAATAATTTCATTGAGAATGAAATTATTTGAATGTATTCATATTTGATTTTATAATAAAATTTCTTTTAAACAAAATCTGATTTACAATTTAAATATTGGAGTGAGTTAATAAGTAAGCCATCTATTCCATTCAACCACTTATTTGTTAATAATAGTAATGCATATATACATCCAATTACGATAAACGAAGTAAAGTCATGTTACGGCACATTACACGACGGCGCCCCGGGAATAGATGGTCTTAAAAAATGCGATTTAACTAAAATTGGTCTAAATAATATAACAGCTCGCTTTAATATTTATCTCATATCATCGACTGCACCTTCCGCATTTAAATTAGGCCTAACTACTTTAATCCCTAAAACTAAGCACAGTACTGAGCCGTCCCATTATCGTCCAATAACTATGTCATCGATATTCTGTAGACTTTTCCATAAAATGTTGGCATGCAGAATTGAAAACACAATTAGTCTTAATCCACGGCAAAAAGCTTTTGTTCGACGTGATGGTATTGCTGAGAATATCTTTTTACTTAAATCTATTATATATCAACATAAAAATGCATTACGCCCATTAAAGATGTGTTTGTTGGATGTTTCTAAAGCTTTTGATACGGTATCTCACAACTCAATTGTTGCATTAGCCGAAAGAGTAGGGACTCCTAAAATGTATACAAGTTATATCATGCATACTTATTCTGATTGTTCAACTCAATTAAAATATAAAAATGGAGTATCACCTAGTATACCAGTCAATCGTGGAGTAAAACAAGGTGACCCAATGTCTCCCGCTCTTTTTAACTCCATTATAGATTATGTAACTGATAATATGCCAGGTAGTATTAATTTACAAGGAAATAGTACAATAAGCCATATGGCATTTGCAGATGATCCTGTTTTATTTGCGAAAGATGATGTAATGATGCAATACCAAGATGATCATGTTTTATTTAGACTAGCTCAATGTGGGTTAAACGTTAACAAATCAAAATGCGTTACATTGAATATAATTATTAACCCAAATAAAAAACAATGGATATGTAACCCATATAGTTTTATATCTATTGATAATTCTACAATTAAAGCGCTAAATATAGAAGAAACTTATAGATATCTTGGCATCAACATAGGCGCTTTGGATAATAAAAATAATTCAATTAATGATGACCTCACATCAAACTCTTGGCAATATCTAAATCTACTCTAAAACCCCAACAAAAATTGTTTATGCTCAAAAATCATCTAATTCCAAGTATGCTTCATACCTTGACTTTTTCTAACGTCTATTTAAATTCATTAAAAACGATGGATAGAAGTATTCGGGCGTTCGTCAGACGTTGGCTTCGACTACCTTCAGATACTTCACTCGGTGTATTCTACGCACCTAGTAGTGTCGGTGGGATAGCTATCACTCGTCTTTTTCTGGCAATACCGGTGCTGCGGCTAAAAAGGATTTCATCCATTAGAAGGAATGATGACACTATTATTCAAACTCTTCCCGATAGTGTTATTCTAAAATGGTCTACACCTCGAGTATACGATGAATAAACGTTTATTGATAACACCTCCATAAATAAATATCATTCAATATATTTATTTAATTCTGTCGATGGCAAGGGTTTAGAATTAGGCACGCATAGTCCTTTTATTAATAATTGGATAACTTCTCCTATAAAGATGTTTTCTGGTCGCGATTTTGTAGATATGGTAAAGCTAAAGCACGGTCTACTATATACACATTACAGATGTAAACGTATGTTTCCAAGTTTAAATACAAACTGTTTAAGGCGAGGGTGTAATTATAAATATGACTGCCTAAATCATATTATGCAGACCTGTAGATTTAATTATAATAACATTATTCACAGGCATAATTATGTTAACGCTCTTTTAATCACTCTACTTAATAAGTACAAATTTACAACTATACTGGAACCACACATACGAACACAACTTGGCTTACGCAAACCTGACTTACTGGCTTACCGAAATGACATTGTTTATATTATAGATACGCAAATCTCAACTGATACAATAGATACCGATACTAATTACCGACACAAAACTGACTACTATAACAAACCTGAAATACTCTCCTACGTAAAACAACTTACTGGTGCAAAGCAGGCTAAACTAAGTGCCTCTTGTTGGAACTGGCGTGGTATACCCTCATCCCTAACGTCTAAAGACCTATATTCGTTAGGCCTGAGGAAGCATGATATTACGCTACTCAGTATTCGTGTCATGACAGGAAGTCTAAATATTTATCGCAAATACTGCTGCAATGGATTATTGTAATATCCTTAATTACCTGGCCTCTCCCTTGCCTTCTTCGTCATATTTTTATTAATATGTTTTCGCTAATAAATGGGATAATTGGCTCTGGTTATTAACTAACCATTGTCCGAAAAAAAAAAAATATATATATATATATATTATATATATCAAATATTGAAAAGAATAATATATTTATTTGTGTATTAGTAAAAGGTAATATTGTATAAAAAATATATATATTAAACATATTTAATATATATATTAATATATATATAAATATATATATATTAAACAATAGAACTAATAATAATTTCATTGAGAATGAAATTATTTGAATGTATTCATATTTGATTTTATACCATGATATTTAATTAATTAAATATACTAAATATATCTATAGATATTGTTAATTATATATATATAGATATAAATACTGAATAGAATATTTATTTTTATATATATGAAATTAAATATAGTTACACATTTTGTTTACACTACTGTATAACTATTTAGTAATATTTTCATTGTGTAATGTTATGAATATATAGCACAGTATGATTTTATTTCATTTATAAAATGTATCCAATTATATCAACTTGGTAATTTTACAATATAAATAAGGGTGACAGACCTCAAAATCCAGTATGGATTTTTTAAAATAAATTTACTATAAATGGCATAATTAAAGCAGTTATAAAATGTTTGGTCAAATTTTCAAATAAAGCTGCTAGATTAAGTAGACATAACATTTAAATATAAATGAATCAATATTACTTTAAATTTCAATATACATTTTTTTTAAAGGTATTATATTTTATGAGTATGTTTTTGCAATTTTTTACCGTAAATTAACATGGTAGAGTTTTTGACGCTTTAATGTATTAATTCCCAATATTCTTTACTTGATATTCATCGATTAATTTGTAATAATCATAACTATTATTATAATAATAATGATAAAGTAACTTTAAAAGTATCTAGTTATGGTACAGTATATATTATCGCTGTCTGTAATCTCGACTAAACATCTATAAACGATACTATGAATAGTTCAACCACGCACTAATGATATCGAAATAATATTGGAATATATAATAAATTATTACAGTTTAATATAGAGTACGAATCTATTCATATGTATTGTATATACACTTGTGTATCTATATTGTATAAAGAATGATTTTATATACAAAGTATAATCAAAAAAATATTAGAATTTATAACTAGTATTTGTAATATAATAATATAATAATTTTACATCGACTTGCGCCCTCCTATTTTTGAACTTTAGGAATTCTTGCCTTGAGTTGGCTGTAACCATATTATCAGATACATTTGATAATTAATTTATATAAATATTAAGTTAAATACTTATAGATTATTTCATAGTTAATATTAATTAATGTTTTAAATGATTAATTTAACACAATTATACAAACAAATTATCAACAGAACTTTACGATCAATGGACAAATTCGACGGACATTGATGTCTATCTATCGTTATGTTAATTTTATTGTATTGTATTATAGAATATAAGATTAACTTTACGATCGATGCATATCTGTACATACAATACAATCAAGTGAACATTGATTTCGGCACATCGATTTCCATAGTATAGTATATCCTTCAAATTTTTCCGCTAATCGCAAAGTTCTTTTGATCCATTTATTCATATAATTTATATAGCTTTCGATTTCTTGAATAATGTAAATATCTAAAAATTACTATACTTATTATATTTTTACTATGATTTTTAATTATTATATTTAATATTATATAATAATTATTTGGATTAAATGAACTTTACGAAGGACATCGATCGTAAATTTATCACTGATTCAGATATGCTATACTTAGTACATAGATTTCCATAGTATAATACTAATGTAAATTGATGTTCGTCGATAGTTAAGTTTACTTTACTGTATTGTATTACATTTATAGATGTCCGTCGATCATAAATTTAATCTTATATTCTATAATACAATACAATCAATTCAACTTAATGATTGACGGACAATGTCCGTCGGACATGGATGTCCGAATTTGTCCGTCGATTCGACACAATTTGTGTTTGGTTTATTAGAATAATGATTAGTGATTTAGTAAACGTTTATAAACGCTTATAAATATATATATATATATATATATATATATATATATATATATACAAGAGACTATTGAATAGTAGAATCAAGGTAACTTTACGATCAACGGACAAATTCGGGGGACATTGATGTCCGTCGATCGTAAAATTAATTTTATATGCTATATTATGGAAATCGGTATCCGCCAATCATTAACATCATTTGATTGTATTGTAGTATATGTATAGATGTCCGCCGATCGTAAAGTTAATATCATATGCTAAACTACAATACAATCAAATTAACTTTACGATCGACGGACATCAATTTCCGCCGAATTTGTCTGTTGATAAAAAAGTTAATTTGATCCCAATAGTTACTATTATAGTTACTATAATAGTTACTATACTATAATAGTATATACTATATAATCAGGGCCGGCTTAAGCATACTATGGGCCCCGGGCAAAAAAAACGCATGGGCCCCATAATAATTTAATAACATATTAAATGGGCCATTTTGGCAAAAACTAATATTTATAACTCTTCAATTTTATCATATGTTATCATTATACTAATTATTTTGTAATTTGTTTGTATACTTTAATCAACTCCTCATAATCATTTCTTTTCTCGCATATATATTTAGAGCAGTGGTTCCCAACCTTTTTTCACCGTGACCCTTTTTTATAATTCTTAATTAAAAAATATACCATGACCCAATGACAAATTTTATTTTGTTATTATTATACTTTAATCATAAAATAATCATATACAAATTAATATACATATATTTAAATATATATTTCCATCTTAAATTTTTCTCGACCATAAATCCAATTTGCATATAAAAGCATTTATATTATTTTTTAGAAATTGGATCAGGACCTACACAAAATACTCAATGACACATAGGTTGGGAACCACTGATTTATAGAGTGCATCAATATTTTGTATTACCGCTATTATCTCAATGTAACCTAATTGCAATACTTTTCTGATCGACTTTATTCTACAAAGTAATTAGCTCCACGGTTTTCATTATATCGAAGTCTCAAATTCTAAAATTGCATTTTATTGAATAAATACATTAACTCTAGTAATTTAAGTTATATTTTAACATATATAATATCAGATATAAATTATGTAATTAGGTCCTATAAGAAGTTATCAAGAGACTGCACTAACAGAATCTGCTTGCGATCACCATTTTATATTCGATAATGCTTTTAATAAAAAATATTATATTCTTCTTTAATCTAGATGTTAATATATTCTTTATATAGTTTGGCTAAATAAATTATATTGATTTGGGATGAAGGCAAAGAATATTGCTACACTTGTCGAAGATTTAACGGCATTTTGCCCAACCAGATTTAAGGAATACACAGTGTAGATATGTGAATCCATATTGATAATGGACTATGGTTATTATAATATATTTCATGTCATTGAATCTTCCAGACATATGCTGGCATTATCATAACTTTGAGCTCTATAATCTATTATAATTATATTATTATTGAACAAATTCTAATAGATTGGTAGCTAAATATTGACCAATGTGATAAATTATAACTGATAAATTATCAGTGATAATGAATCTCAACGTACAATCGTACGTCGTAAATCAATAAATACCTATATAATAATAGTAGGCTATAATACCTACCTAACTTGATATAAATAACTATAATATATATCGATGTGATATATATGGAATTGAGTACACTGATATATAATATAATATTTTGAATTTTGTATTTCTTCAATTATGTAGTTATCAGTGATAACTTATCACCTATTCTCCAATAAGAATATCGCCATTGTGTGTATTTATTTGTAAATAGATAGATGAGGGTGATGTCAATCTAAACATTCATTTGCAAGTAATAGGTGGATAATTGCAAAAATGCCTTTAGTATTATATGTATGTTATATATATATATATTTATAAATAATATCTGTTTCAATAAATATAATATCTTTCTGTAATGATAGTATGTTGAAAAAGATAATCATTTTATGTACATAATTCCCTTTAATCAATAGACATTATTAACAATACTATAGGAATAACCTAAAGCAGAATAATCCTATTTAAATTAAAACTATTATATATATATATATATATTATGTGTACTAATACAATTATAATAATATATATATACTATGAGAATATACACATTTGATTAATACGAGCATAAGATAGAGAAAGTTAATTATTTTGAGAACAATTATTTTGAAAATATCTATTTTTTTAATTACTATAACAATTATAAATCTATATAGAATATCGTTTTTTTCGTAATTTATAATCAATATAATCCTTTACAAATATCAGAAATCATAGTTAAAATATATCTTATAAAATATATTTAATTTTAATAAAAAAAAGTATACTTTTTGTTTTGTAAACTAATTATAGAATTATAAATTGTTAAGATTTAACTATGGTTAATAATACCTTAATACGTTTATCATTTATCACCTACTAGTTTATCAAACAATTATTTATCAATCGGTTTCATACTATTTGATCTAACAATCAGAGATGTGTGAGAAGATCTATGTTATCACTATTAGCATGTTTTCCAAAATCTTCATGTAGCTGTTTCCACCATATCTTCGTGTCAATTTAGAAATTTTTGTAAAATTCACTCTTCAAATCGGCCTAAATGACTCATATTTAATTAATTTATTATATTATTTTTATTTTTTTAATTAGAATTAATAATATATAAGAAAAATAGTTAAGAAAATTTTTTTTTTCATATAAATAGTAATAAAAAAAATGTCTCAAATAATTCATGGGCCCCCAAAATTTGGGGCCCCGGGCAATTGCCCGATTTGCCCCCCCCTTAAGCCGGCCCTGTATATAATATAGATATTATAATCACGAGAATATGAGTTATAACTAAAGTGTACTTTTTATTATATTTTCAAACTAATTAGTTTTAGTAAAATTAAATTTTATATACAATTATGATGAACTAATTATCATAATTATTATGATTATCAATAATGATTATCATAATAATCATTATTATAATGATACACAATTAGAATATGTGTTTGGTTTATTAGAATAATGATTAGTGATTTAGTAAACGTTTATAAACGCTTATAAATATATATATATATATATATATATATATATATATACAAGAGACTATTGAATAGTAGAATCAAGGTAACTTTACGATCAACGGACAAATTCGGGGGACATTGATGTCCGTCGATCGTAAAGTTAATTTTATATGCTATATTATGGAAATCGGTATCCGCCAATCATTAACATCATTTGATTGTATTGTAGTATATGTATAGATGTCCGCCGATCGTAAAGTTAATATCATATGCTAAACTACAATACAATCAAATTAACTTTACGATCGACGGACATCAATTTCTGCCGAATTTGTCTGTTGATAAAAAAGTTAATTTGATCCCAATAGTTACTATTATAGTTACTATAATAGTTACTATACTATAATAGTATATACTATATAATATAGATATTATAATCACGAGAATATGAGTTATAACTAAAGTGTACTTTTTATTATATTTTCAAACTAATTAGTTTTAGTAAAATTAAATTTTATATACAATTATGATGAACTAATTATCATAATTATTATGATTATCAATAATGATTATCATAATAATCATTATTATAATGATACACAATTATTCTTATATAATATTATTAATATAAATTTAATAATTATATATATAATACAATTATGTTAAACATATATTATATATTATATATAAATTTATATAATCACTAATTCGAATACAGAATGTTTAAGGTGTTTAGTGGGTAGCTTATTTTAAAATTCGCGGTGATTTTTACTTTGTTTACTTTCATACTCATTTTATATTAATTTGTATTAGAATTTTATGGTATAAAATACTTTAATTTAATAGTGAATTAAATATATAATAATTTATAATTATTGTTTAAGTAAACCTTATTATTTGAATATAAGCTATTTATAGATTTACTATAGTTAATATATTTATTATAACCCAACGATTAAATCAATGGGGATTAAATTTACAAAATAAAAAAAATGATTAGTCAACAACCGAGGATCAACAATAGAGAACCCAGTAATACGTAGCGAACGAAGAAATTTCTTCGATCGTATTAATAGCACAGAGCTAGAGAGAAATAGAGATGAAATTTGGCTAATCGATGTCATCTCACTATTGACTTGTATTGACCTAATTCAAGTCAATGCATCTCACACTATTGATCATAGACATTAGAGACCTCACTCAATATCTATGCCATATCAAAGATTTTCCGAAGCTTCGCAAAATCATTGGCCATATGACCAAGGATCTATGCTATTGATAGAACATAATCATCCTGGATAATCATGTGACCCTATACATCCACAGATATATAATTAAACCAAAATCTTGATTAAACCAGGGAGTTATCAATGATTTTGCGAAGCATCACCTTCGGAAAATCTTTGGAGTTATCAAGGATATTATGTCCGTGGAGTAATAATATCAAGGACATTATGTCCTAGTTTATATCTCACTAATTAAACCTATATATATATATTATATATATATGTTATTTAATTAATTACTTTTAATTATTACAACTTTAAATGAATTAATAAATGCACCATTTATATTTTTTTTAAACATTCCCTTTTAATGATTTTTTAAATATCCTAGTATTTAAATAAATATATTTGAATTTATTTTAATAAATATAAATTACAAAATGCCTAGATCATATTCATGCATACACATTAATTTAATACTGAAATATGTGAATTTAGATATACCAGTAAAACCTCTCTATAAGAAACTATTTTTTTACAGTATTTTTTACTTATAGAGAGGTTTTCTTATAAAAAGGTTTTAACTTTTCCAATGATTTTAAGAATTCATTTATACCTATAATTGAAAATGCACTATATATAGTGCATATATATAACCTATATGTTATATATGTAGTATATTTATTTATTTAGTATTAATCAAAAGAATAGTTAAGAAATATGATTTATTTTAAAATAACATTTATTAATTAATTTTAATAAATCTATGGATATACAATATTTAATTATTAATTATTTGTAATTCATTTCGAGCCATTTATGTAATATAAAATATTTGTAAGAAAAAAAGATCTTATATAATAATTAATTTCTATAATTGTTATCAATATACAATACTTTTTATATATAATTATTTTTTATATTTTTTATACAATAAGTTTCTTATAAAGAGGTTTTTCTTATATTTTTCTTATAAGATTTTCTTATAAAGAGGTTTTTTAATGTGGAAAAGGTTGAATTCCAACCAAATGTGTGAAAAATGTTCTTATAAAGAGGTTTCTTATTGAGAGGTTTTACTGTATATATAAATGATTATAAATGATTATAATCACTATTTTAATATATTATTTTACAGTGTGAATTATTAAATTGATTTTTTTGATATTTAGATTTATTTAAATTGATTTTGAATTTAAAATTATAAATAATATTATATCATGGTATATTAAAATAAACTTTACATATGCATATATAATGAAGACATATGTATTTATTCAGTATTTATGTCTTTACATAATGTCAATAATTATTATAATATATAATTTTTCACATGTATAAATACATATATATATATAAAAATTGATATATTTATCTTCATGATAATAATCATATGATTTGGAAAAATAGTTATACTTTGTCAAATGTTCATTAATATACTGTAATATTTAAATATATTCAAAATTAATAATTGTATTACAAGATAAAATATTAGATGAAATGTAATATATATAATATAAAGTTAAATTTAATTAATTATTATTTTTAATTTTATGTATTATATATATAATAATATAATTGTTAAATTTATTTCAGTGAGTTATAAATACTTGATATTTTATATGATTTAGATTTACAAGTTCTATTTGGAGAAAACATCTTTAGGAAAATTCAATTGGAATCATTATTCATATTAAACTTTATGATAGATACGTCGCAAACATATTACCAAAGAGATTTTAACCAAACAAATAATTCATATCAAAAACATATGTTTGTATTATTTATTTGTAATGGTACATATATGTACCATTACATACTATAGTATGTACCATTAAATTGTAAAAGTATTATATAGGTGATTTTAAAATAATTTAATAAATAGTAATACAAATTATGGTAGTTCATTTATTTTATTAAAATTATTAATTAATTATATATTATTCAAGTTGGGCATATCATATTCATTATCAAAATGCAGCTTCATTTCACGATGTAGTATACAGGGTACGTTCTTATAATTTTTCAAATTACAAATTGATATTGAGAATTTTATCTAAATAAAAATATGAATATTATAATAAATGTATTATTAAATACTATGTAAACTTATTATCCGTATAAATTAATATTGTACTACTTTTATTATTACAACTAATTATTAATTTTATTCTTATATTCACGTATTTTAAATACGGATTTCTGTGGTTAAATAAATTCATCATCATTATCATATATAAGAAAGTATCTACTACCAATATCAAAAAGGTAATATATAGGTAACCTACTAGTTTTTAGAAGTAATCCGTAGGTAATCCCTAAGTAAGTTGGATTTAATCCCGTAGTAATAAATAAAATATTCTATTCTACTTATTATAATAATATTACAAATATACGTATACAATATTATTTATATTATACTATATACTCATTAGATACATAATATTTTTATATTTACAAAATATTTAAATAAATTTTCGTAAAAATAGAATTAAAAAAATTGTATTTAAATAATAGTATTTTCGTCATTTTTTATAAATATTTTGTAGGTCATTAAATAAATATGCATACAACATAGAGAATTAAAAAAAATAAAACTTGATCTATAATTTTCAGATTAATTATTATACAAATCACAAAAAATGAAATAATTTAAAAAATATTAATTAGTAAATAAATTTTGAAAAGTAGTCCTTTTTTGTAACTATTACATGTAAACGAAAAAAACCAGTACCCTTAATAGAATAGAGCTAACTTTAAATGTATCTACCTGATTATAACTCCAATCTTACTATCAGATTAATAGGACCTATAAATATACAATATGGGGTTATTACATTATATAAATTAATTAACAATTATATATAGACTGTGTTACAACAATAATCTTGTTTTGAAAACCTTTAGAAGAAATTAGAATTATAATTATTGTATACATATT
Source organism: Osedax fenrisi (assembly GCA_964019155.1). Lineage (NCBI taxonomy): Eukaryota > Metazoa > Annelida > Polychaeta > Sabellida > Siboglinidae > Osedax > Osedax fenrisi. The sequence continues at coordinate 99,569,135 of OZ025240.1, read as the reverse complement.
TATTTGATTATAAATTACAAACAAATTTCTAATAAATTATTATTATTAACCATATATTAATCAATATATTTATATTTTATCAAATTTATGTTATAAAATATTTTTTCCAGGATAAATATTTGTTAATAGTTAAAAAGTTAATTTATATTGTTAGTTTAATTTGAAAATTAAATTGAAAATGGCTGAATAATGATACTATCTTTAATAATATAAAAGTTGCAATATTAAATCTTTTCTTTACTAATTCTTATATTATTTTTGTATTAGTTTAAATAATATAGTTATATTTATAATTGTAGTTGGTAATAAATATATATATATTTATTAAATATAATATATATGTATATAATATAATATAGTATATATGTATATAATATAGTATATATTGTATAGAAAATAATAAAACTATAATTTGTAATCACATTTCAAAATATATATAAATCAATTAAAATGATAGGTGTTGAAATACATGACATATACAGGTATTACAAATAAAAATGATCACATTAATTATGTTTCAATTTGACTTAATTAATTTGTTTACGCAATACATATCATATGTTAAATGAAACATATTTCTAGTAATAACCTCGTAAAACTATAAATTATGTCTGCTATTATCAACATATCAGAAACTACACTCACTTTAAAACAAATACTATTGTTCTCTATAGACTAGCGTTTGATAGACGATGATGTATCAGCTAATAAAACAATATTAAATGTGTAATAGTTGATATAGGTGGCTTGCCAATTAAAATAAATACCCGTAATAATGTTTGACAAATACTATTCACATTAGAGGCATTACATCATATTTAGAAGATGTTAAGTAAGAAACCAGTAGACAGTGCAATATTTCACACAATACAAGTGATGTAGATTTATACTATGTATTTAGCATGTTTTAATATATGTTATTATCGTACATAGGCAAACTTACATATACAACGCATACTTATATGTGAAATATAACACTTAATCGAATAAGCGGTCAATATAATATTGTACATATTAATATAATGTTGATCAACTCATTAGCATTAATAAATAAGAATGCAATATACGTGAACAATTGAATGTTATTATTAATAAAACTGTATTAAATATCGAGGTGGTGTATCGTGATGTACGTTGATTTGTTATTAATCAATATTGATGAAGCAAACACGACGGCGGCGGGAGTATTGAGAGAATTACTTAACTACTATTATAATACTAGTATATGTGTCGTAAGTCGGAATGTTTATCTTCTCATGTATGAGGTGCGTTATGCTGAAATATGAATTGTTTACATCGCTTATCGACTGTGTAGACCGCTACTATCTGATGTCAATATTGACCACTCGTAATCTGAATAGTAAATAAGCCAGTTTGATAATACCATTTATTTATAGTAATATATATATATATGTCAATTGATTTAAGTGTATAATTTCGTTATCAGTAAGTATAAATATATATATATTAAATGAATTGCTAGAACTTAGTATATATGTACATTAATAAACCAACGATAAGAAAATAAATATATTCGTATTTCACAATATCAATAAGATTGATTAATAATAAAAAATATACCAACAATACCATTAATATACACGGGTAATAATAATTAATATCACATTTAATAACCCTGAATGCCCACACACACACACACACACACACATCTTATCGCTTCGCTTTACTATACACAACATTACACTCGATATAACCACATAGGTGAAGGCAGAGTATGGGCACATGTTCTACGAATATTTAAATAACACTTCGAGATAGTAATATCATTGGTTGAAACACTAGGCGTAAAGGGTAGGTGTAGTGGTAAGGGTAATATGCGTTTATAATTAGGGTAAGGGTATATAGATTTATAGCTGTAGAGTAGATAGGCTATTAGTATGAGGGTAAGGATATATAGTATTATAGAACTGGGTAAGGGTAAAATAAACTTACAGTATAGCCTATACTGTATAGGGTATGTTAGATAGGATTATACCCCTATGATAGGTGTATAGCAGAGTTGTAGGGTAAATAGGCTTATAGAATAGGGTAGGGTAGATAGGCTTATAGAATAGGGTAAGGGTAGATAGGTTTATGACCTACGTTATAATGTAAGCTAGTAAACCAATAGATTATACGCGATGTAACATTTACGTACGTCTTTATTTCCTAATGCACGTTTCGATGATTCGTACATCGACGACTAATAGTATCGATGACTAATAGTATCTCTGACTAATAGTATCTATGACTCATAGGGTGAGTTCTCAAAAGTACGGCACTCGGTCGTCGTAAACATGTAGACGATGCATCGTTACAATAAATTAGTAGTTAGGGTGGGGTTCGTTAGGGTGATGCTCACCCCGGTTTATACGTTCTATGATCGGGGCGCAAGTTCAGGGATGGTGTTCGGCGGCTTATATTCATCGTAACATCTATACGATGACTCGTCCTATATAGCGTCGCTATGACTCATCACCTTGACCGCGGCATACACCACAGCGTCCAGTTCTTGGAGTGACGTCTCCTATTCAGATAGACCATTACACCTAGCGCGGCTAGCATCATCAGAAGCACAGACGTAAGACTAGGAGAGGTGAACGGAGACGGCGAATCAGCGCGCTGTAAAAGGGGTCAGAGGTCATGCGATGTAGTTCTCGATGATAGTGTGGCGATAGAGAGAAATTGTTTATTATATATATATATATATATATATGTGTATATGTAATTCTTAATTTAACATATGATACATATCACTGAAATGAATAGTAGGCGAATACTTTACTTCTAGTGCGGATAATAATAATATAATTAGAAACGAGTGAACTCGGGAAATACGTAGAATTATAACAAGAATAAATATGATATCATCGCAGCAAATGTAAAACATTAATACCAGAAGTGAGTGGGTGATTCATATGTTATAGGCTTGGAGTTAGTAAAACATAGTAAAACAATGAATGAATCTGATAGAACAGGGGATGCTAGTAGCTGTAACATAGTATATACATGATACCCTATCATACATAAGAGTTTCATATTGAACAGGGGGAAGACAAGCCTAGGAGCTAGATTAACATATAGAAGATTATGAATGCATGTTAAAATATGAATAAATAGTAGATAATACATATGAATTACAAATAGGTTATTGAATAAGTATTATTTGTTGAACATAGTGAACACTAATTTGAAGGTTTATTACATAATTTGCAATCTAAAAACTAGGAATAGAAGATATATTTGTGTAAGGTGAAAGATTATGTTATTATATTTCTAGATTAACTGATTTACAAAAATTCTAATAAACAATGAAATGGGTTAAAACAAGAATATTATCATTACTAGTACTATCAAAGTCTAATAAAAGATCTTACAAAATAAATACCTTGTTTATTACTAATCTAACTACAACAATTATTGGCAAAGTATCCATAGAGTTATGTATAACTATGAAGAGAGATGTTAATAACTATGAAGACTATTATCACGCTCTGTACAGTTAGGTACAATACATTCATGGGTCTATTGGGACGTTAACATTGTTAGTAAAACTGAATATAACTAGAAGTATGTAATACAACTTTTACTCTTTATCTGAGATTGATAGCTTGGTTTAAAGTATTAAGGCGTAATATCCTATGTTATATAGAAAGCTAGAGTTGGTGAATATAAAAGAAGAGAATCATTTAATATCAAATAGAGGCACACTAAAATATATAATTGATAGAAGTGATTTAATCGTATTTAATTGTGAATAATATCACTAATCTCTGGCATATGATATACAAGAGAATAATAAAGTAGTGTTTTGAACAATAATAGGATAACATAGTGATATAATGACAAGGTCACATGTTTAGATCTATTATAATAATAATGATATTTATTTATTGAATCACACATATAGTAGTAGCGGATATAAATAGGGATATTAGGTGTAATAGCAATATACGCATATCAATCAAGTTTAATATTGTGTATTTTTATATTTTCTGTTGAGGTAGGGTGAATGGGAAAATTATTAACATTTTAATTGGAAAAATTTCAGTTTAATATTATTATTTTATGTTTTTTTTAGAAGTTACAACTTATTTTGTTACCATTAACTATATTACTATTGTTATGAGATTGTATTATCGAGAGATGCGTAAACAATAGAATGAGGTGGATTAGTACGCAGCAGTTCGTGAAGCACTATCCTATCTAGGTCACTAGGCGAGAAGACAGCTAATGTATGGTAGTCTAAATGGGCTGAGAAATATCAACGAGATTCATGTGAGTGATCTTTATTAATAGGAGTGAAAAGGATAGAATAGAGAACTTATACGTGTAATGTTCAATTAATAGTTGCATTGTAATTGGGAAAAGAGAGGTAAATATTGATTATATATTTGAAATATAATATTTCTATGATAACTATATATATATATATAATAATAATATTTATTTATTGAAATCACAAATATATATATCGAATACAATACAAATAGTGGATACAAATGGACCCCTCAAGAATATATATATATGTAAACACACACACGCACACATTTAATCCAATAGAATAAACAAAATACAACTTCAATATAATCAATACTTTGTCGCGCGATACTCATGCTAATCGGATGACCTATTGACCTAATTACATATATCTTAGTCACGTGACTTCACACGAGATCATATCACAGGCTGATTAGTTAATGGTGTAATGAGATATGAAACAATAATGAATCCGCTGATGATCGTGCGGTATGAACAACGTAAATACAGCTAATTCACTACTCTCATTCACTCCTCACGATTTATTAAGATCTATCGGTTATTACAAAAGAGGAAGTACAAGCTATCGAGATATGGAAAACGTTCTAGCAGTGTAGCTGCAGCCGATCTATGGAATGCGTTACATGTACCATTAAGAACTAATGTAAACTATTCGTATTTTAAATCTAATGTATTGTTATTAATTCGTAAAAATTAGTTTTATTATTTTCAACTGATTTATATTTTTTATGTGTATTTTGTTATTTTTATATTTTTGTACACGATAGAGAACGTTTAACGTTATTTTTGTGTCTAAATAAACATTCATTCATTTATAGAATGCAGTGCCTACTGATACTAATTCACAATCTGCGTTAATTTGTTAATGTAGACTGGTAGTTTATAGATTACAAACAAAACATAATAGACAAATAAATAAGAAAAAGATAATAAGTAGGAAATAATAAGAAAGAAATAATAAGTAATACAATAAAACATGAAAAAAGTAAAAAATAGAAATTCCATGAACATTTAAATAGCTAACACCGACTCATACTTGGCTGGGCGAGATCTACATGAATCTAGTATGATACCTATTTACTATGATACTAATCAGACCAAAGGTCATGGGGTTATAAAGTAAATATGTGGTAGGTCAATACTCAAGGGTTGATCACTCCCTTTGATGTTAGTTTGTTGACGTATACCGTAGTCCAAATGAGAAACGAAGCCGTTAATAGGTGCTAAACAAAACCCATAGATCGATGCAATGGTGGAGATGAATTATAATGAGTGAGAACTAGGGCCGATGCAACATGGATATGTCCCCCCACCCACTTTAAAATCTAGGGGGACCTCCTATGTATTGGCCCCCCCCCCACTTTTACCTCAACATTTATTTTGATTGGTTGGCTCCCCCTACAAACACCGTCGTTCCAGCGCCCCTAGTGAGAATTCCTGCCATGAGAAATATGTGAACTAGTTCGGGTATTTGTTTAGCCTGGTTTTAAATGTATTGACAGAGATTCGATCCCGAACATGTATACGATGGCAGCGATGTGGTGCTAACGAGATGACAATAACACATCGAAGAACATTGTATCTGTATATATTCTATAACTTAATACTGTGTCTCTACTTTAATTATAAATTGTTCACCTAATTATTTCAGCAATACTCTTGTTACATGATACATTTGTTAAATAATCTATAAATGGGAATAATTTATATATATATTATTATTGATTGTATTTATTATTGATATTTATATATTATTGTTTGTGTATTATTGATCATATGTATTATTGGTTATGCTTATTATAGTTTATATGTATTATTGATTATATTTATTATTTTTTATGTTTATTATTGATTGTGTACATGATGAAAAATAATTATAAACTAATGCAAATTATAATATATATCTAATAAAGAATAATAAATAATCATTATGCAATTATCTTATAGTAATGTTATCATTATATACATACAGACATTATAAAATTGATATTGTGATTATTTGATTTCCTATAAAATCAGAAATTATACATAGTCAGTTCGACATTATGAAATAGTCTATTTTTAATATTCCTTAATACATCAGCAGGTATGAAATACCGTTTTAAAGTAGTCGACTATGTCATAAGATACAAACTTGACACATATTATTGTCATATTTGTTAGTTATGCACTAATTTATACAAATATTTATTATCAAACACCAATATTATAAGATATCTAAAAATAGAATTCTTAAAGCTAGTAATAAAACATTGATATAATTGAACTTTTGTATTTTTTTGTATTTATTAAAACATTATGATTTATATGGATCAACACGATTCAATATTTGTAAACAATTAGGTTAATACTATATCTAATTATAAATTTAGCTTTTATATTTTCCAATGTATAAACGTTTATAAATTATTTAATTTCAAATATGCATTTATATTTACTAAAAATACATTTTTAAAAGCGTATTTATATTATGATTTTGAATATAGTTTTCAATATTTATATAATAATATTTTATAATTTAGTTTTTATTTGTATAATTTTAACTTGTATTCATTGCAATAATAAATTTCGATAAAATATCAATGTGGTAAACAGTAGCAATATAGTTATTGATATCTTTATTATTTACTCTTGTAAAGTGAACTTATTTAGAAGAGATAGGCAGATAAAATAAAATTAGGTAGCTTTAAAAATAAATTTATCTGTAATAAAAAATTAAAAGTGAATATATGTATATATATATATATATATATATATATATATATACATATTCTAAGCAACATATCATTTAAGTGGACATATAAATAAAATATACTATAATATTGATAAACTAACAAAATACTCAATCAATATTCTAAATAATACTATACAGTATGCAATGTAGATACTTCCATAGATAACAATTCAATAACAATCAGACATATAGTATAATAGTCTTATCATCGATAGATATGAAATAATACAATAACAAAAGAGTACTACTTATATACTATGGTGTATAATAATAATTGGTAATACAAATAAAAATCGTTACAATGGTAATAATATAAAAAGCATTGTAAAAAACACACATATATATATATATATATATATATATTTATATCATATTAAGTAAAGGAATCGATGTACGGAATAGAAACGCTTAACTATATATTTAATTCACCTGAATCACATTACGAATGGCTATGTGATAATCTCGTTCGCTGAGCGGACTTCCGTTGTCTTTGAATTCGACGCCATTGATAAAATGCCAAGGAGTACCGGCAACACCACCTATTAACGGGAGGTAAACACACGCATTACATTAAGTACACTTATATATATATATATATATATATAGTATATAGGTAAAATATACTTTATAACTGCATTATTTAATATTATTCTTGTTCTTTTATATATATATATATATATATATTGTTTTGTTATTGTTCTTATATTTATTTATGTTCAAATTGTTATTACCTTCATTATTATTGTATCATATGACGCCGATAAACATATGATGTTTCGTAGTCAATAAACTATTTAATAATTATTTAATAATAATATAGGTAATAATATTTACTAAATATATAGTATATAGGTAAACCTACAACTTGTATACAATTATCGGACAATTAAATATAATAATGCGCTAATTATGTAATTTTGATGAGATAAACATCTATAGTATAATAGTGCATCTATATATTAATGTGCTGGTGGTTATTTATAAATAGATTGCTGATAAGTGTAGTATATCAGTAAATATAATTATTACTTGTAAGTTGTTTATCTTTATCATATAATATACACAATTCTTTACCTATTATTATATAATCTATATATATGTATAAAATCTAAATATAAAAAATGCATTTTCTAACTGTTTAAATATTAAATGCTGATATACTATAAATATTTAATCTACTTTTTACTATTCACGGAACTAAGAGTATGTCAATCATGAATGAAGTTAATTACATATTTGAAATGCGGTAGATGAAACAACTATTCTATTTTTATAATAACAATTTTTTATTAATCAATTGACATGAAATAATTTCATTTGTAAAAATCACGACACAGATTACACTTACACACGCACATATTATTTAATACTGTCTATAGTTTTATATATATAATTATCTCCAGGCATCACTACAGAATGGGGTTTGTTCACGAGTTTTTGTTCATTAAAGTGATTTACTCGAATGACCTTAATAACTTCACCATATTATTATTATTAAATAATGGTATATAAATAAGGTATATTTAAATTGTATGAAGAAATTGATAATAAACGAATAATAATTTTAGCCGAATTCGCAACAAATTAATGTTAAATCTACAATAAAAAATATAATATATTTAATGTTTTCCAAATGAGTAAAAATCACCGGGATAATAAGGGTTTCTTATATATTACTATGTCCTTATATATCACTTAGAGATTATTCTCGGAATTATAATATAAATATAGTTATTGTGATACTAATTTAAAATGTAATGATAATTAATATATTATATTACTATTCAAAGACACAATAAACATGTAAAGGGATAATAGTAACGATAGTTACTATATTTAAATTAATTATATACACTGCATTATATCCGAAAATACGTAGTCAGAATATTTTATAATTATATTTAAGTGTAACAAAATGTGAATACACGTATAACTCGTTGATTACAGTAGTAATCAGGGTTGGGGTAAAATACACTTTAGCAAATACAAATACATCACTGAATAATTATTCGAATACAAATACAAATACGCAAAATCGGCGTATTTAAATACAAATACGTATTTGACTCCAACCCTTGTTGTAATAATATAGATAATATATAGATTCCTATATTTGTTTACTTCTATATATTTTGTACAATATATACTATTTGATTGATTACGGTTATGAACAACGAATGGAAACTAACGTCTGACGCTATATTTCCACGTGTGAGCGGCAGGCCAATATGCGCTACCGAACTGAGCGAGGATTTCATCCACCGTCGACATATTCGACGTGTGCTTAACGAATTTCACGGCGATGTTCGCTATTCGTCTGCGGGAAAATAGTAATAAATAATAATAATAATAATAATAGGCATATGATATATTTAAATATATATTTATAAATTACTTGAATATATATATATATATGATACTTATAAAACTTAAATTATAGCGCAATTATTAAATTAATATTATACATAATTAGATGATAAATTATTTGCAAATAAATATATATATATATTCGAATATGCCTCACCTTAAAGTATCAGATTCTGCTTCAGTTTTAGTATTTGAGAGGTAAAAACTCTCCATGTTTTCGTAAATAGTATCAATAAATTTCAGTCCTCTTTCGTTGTTAAGATGAGGAAACAAAAGATGCAACATCTGACGACAATGTTAATGAATAATTAATATAATTGTTATTTTATTAAATTATATTAAATATAATATAATATGACATAAACAATTGATATTCTTTTAAATTACTAATAATTTTTGTAAAAATAAATAAATTAGTTATATTATTTATTTATTTTTACCCATATTTGATTTAGTTTATTAAACTAAATCAAATATTATAAAGTAGAAAGTGAAAAGAATAACTCACCTGAAATATTAAGAAAGAATTCCTGTGATAAGGCAGTGCGGTGAAGCTTATCGTTACCTCATATCTACTATCAGTGTAGTTACGGATCAGATTTTTAAGGATATTTAACGTAGCGAGACTGTCATCGCAGAGAAGATCCAAAAATACCTATACGCGAATAATAGATTTATTATTAATACAATGTTTTGCACGGATAAAATCTAAATAAGTTTTAATTATAAAATTAATTTTAAATTAGTAATAATTTTAATGAAAATTGTGACATTTAATATTGTACTTATATCGATCAGTTAAATACAATACAATTATATTTATATACAATAAATATTTACATATCCTCGGTATTCAGATAGTATGCTAATTATTTACCTTTATCCGATTCAACAAATTTGAGTATTTAGTTTTATTAAAAGATAATGCAATTAAAATTTAATCTTTTTATTTTATATTAATCTTCACTTATATATTATTTATAATATAAACGAACCTGTAGATTTACCTTCGGCGTATTATGATGATGGTGATGATGATCATCATCATCATCTACGGTGTCCATAGGAATAAAATCATCACGTTTCAATACAAATGTAGGTGTTGTTTTCGGAACATTGATAATAGTGTAATCAGACGCATATGATCCAATAACAAATATCGAAAAAATATATATAGCATGCATGTTTACTCAAGAAACTATAAGAGAATAACTAACCCATAAAGTTTATTTCATTTATATTTATATAAAATTATGGTCATATAAATTTGCTCATGTGATATAAACAAGTTTTTAAAATTAAATTAAAAATTAATATAAATTAATTATAATAATTAGATTATTTCGAATGTAAATAGAATATTACATATATTCATAATTAATATATTATTATAACTATTTATTTTCTAAAATATACCAGTTTGTTATTTTATAATAATAAATATAATACATATATATATATATTAGTATTTAAAGATAACAAAATATAAAATAATGTAATATATTTTTGAATATGTCAAAGATATTAGTAATAAAACATTAATATCTTTGTATTTTTAATTTAAATTTGAAATTTAAATATTAGATATATAAATAATAAATATAAATATATTAATAAATATATATAAACATATTTAACTTGGTTAATTAATATAATATATATTATAAAATATATGGTACATATATTAACATATATAACAATTATAGTAAGAATGACAATTATTTTATATATAGGCCATAATTTAAATATGCATGTCAATTTATTAAATAAGGACACCATGTCCATATAATATTTTAATAATATATTAATTATGTTGATGATTATAACGTCAGTTATTATATTATTAATACTAGATTATTATAATAATATCTATTATATTAAGATATAAATTATGTCATATTAAAATATTATTTAATACGCAATTACTTACTATATTGCAATTTTAACGTGGTCGATATTAAAGGTATAAATTAATTATTGTTACAATAATTGTATGTTTCGAAGATGGCACCTTTGTTTTTAATACGATGAGGTCACATTTAAAATACTCTTTTCGGTTTGACATATTATACATGATAAACTAATATAAATAATGAACATATAATATATATTATAAGAGATATATATATATATAAATTAGTTGTAATTATAATTTTAAATAATTTACTTAGTTACTAAATAACTTAATATAATACTAATTATAATAATACTATAAATCATTATAAAAATAGAGTTATATAATATAGTGATATATGTAAAAATATTAAAAATTTGTCTTAAACAAACGATGTCTTTATTCGATATTCTTTACAGTAACAACACACAGGAGCACAATTTATTTGATATTAAACATATTGATGCCAAGTTAACTTAACATATTATTATAGATCATAATAACACAAAGTCGAAATTCCATCAGGATAATATCTCCCACACCAGGGATAATATTCATGATAGGTTCAATTATTATATATTATACAACTGCATTTTTCTACTCGGTATCTACTTTGAACATTAGATAGTACTTCTGGATCTCTCTGCATTAACTTAGGCTAATACATTGTAATACGAAGATTATAATCGAAGATAATTATCTAAATCAACACAAAACTAAATATAGACACTATAGATTTATAGATATACTATAGAACTATTTATACAATTAAATATTTATAAATGTTAAGTTCTCTAGGACTTCATTATTCGGATGATCACATGAATCCAACTGCACAATAAAAATTCTGTGCGCGCGCAAAGTAGTTCGATGGGTTAGTGATATATAAGAAGAGTCGATAATTAATGTAAAGTCATAACTAACCACTAGTAAACCCTAACCCATCGAAATACTTTGCGCAAATAGTTCATTAAAAACAATTTCTATTTTGCAGTTGAACATATGCGATGATCCCATTATTCCGCCTATAAAGTATGTATCACACTTATAATAGTGTTTCTGTACCTATCTGTACTTATCGCGATCGTACATCTGTACAATTTATTAAATTAACAAACATTGAACTACCATCAAACAATCGACTGTTACTTTAATATATCTGATGTTTATGCGTGTTTATATTTATTTTGTATATACTTTGATATCGGATTATACATTTAGAGAAATATGAATTATAAAGCTGCATTCACAGTGTGAATTTCACACCAAAAAAAACAGTCCTATGTCGGCCCCCTATATCCCGATATCATCGAACATTACAATTTGTTGTTATAAATAAATAAAGTTTCGATGTGAATGGCTATAATTACTAGGGGCGCTAGAACGATGGTGTGTATGTAGGCGGGACCAACCAATACAAATTATTTTTGTGGTAAAAGTGGGGGGGAGGACCAATACATAGGAGGTCCCCATAGATTTAAAAGTGGGGGGGACATGTCCCCCCTGTTACAGCGCCCCTAATAGTTACAGACCGATATCTAGTAGGTCGACGCAAGCCTTATGCGTGCGTTTATGTATAAATTACCTATTATCAATGCTTTAACTTGCCAGATATCTAGTCAATGTTATATAACAATAATTTGAAGAAACCGATATCGGACTATAAAAATAGTGCCAATAACAGGCTGTTTTTTGGTGTAAAACAAATGTAACACTAATTAGTTATTATTTGAAAATACATAATGTAGGCTAATACACACAGTCATATTTATTCTTAAATATATCTGTAACATAATAATTGGAATAATAATTAATTTATTATGAGAAATTGAAGTCATATATATAGTGTCTATATTATGTGTGTGTATGTTTGTGTGTGTATGTGTATATTGGCGTTATATCTACTGTGAATATTTCTTATGTACCATTTCACCCTATAATGTAACGATGAACACAAATTGATTATGATAATATTAAGGGCTAACAATGTTTACACTTTATAATTGCTACTATATATTTGCATAAATTTCAACGGCTCGTATAATCCAATGTTTTATTTTTATTTTACTTCTCAGTTTATTTCTTGTTTTTTTGTATCGTGTCGTTTTGTATTACTATTATCACATTTATATATTTTATTTATATGTTATATAATTATATGTTTATATATAATTATAACTTAAGTTTAAAAGAAATTTCTTTATATAGGTATACCTATAACCAGTAATGCAATAAACTTTTAATCTATCTAATCTATCTATCTATCTAAATAAAGATTTTAGTCGCTAATAACTTTACTTAAACTCAGTTAAATTTAACGTATACGTGATTATATTCTACTGATTGAACCGGAGAATGTTTAATCTTGATTATATCCTCGATTAATGTAATCATACTATATATATATATATAGGTAGATTATTAACTTTATCAGGCACTTATCACATGTGTAGATCTTCACATGTATATGTATATTCATCTCATATATACATAATATATATTAATTACACATATATATATATGAATGAAATCAGTTCATAGACATACAACATACGTCGTAGTGAAGCCTTTATTTGGTCGATACCTCCAATATGTTCGAGTACAGATTAAAAATCAGTAAATAGTAATAATTTAATAAATATATATATATATATATATATACCTATATACTTATAATATAAGTCCTATATAACTATATAGCATATCAAATCTGAGCGAGCTGATCTTCACCGGTGAGCGGAAATGATAACCCCAAAGTTCAAGGTCACGCAGGATGCCGACTTCATCGACATCGAGATCTACGCCCCCCTCACTATGGTTAACTATCTCTCATTACCGCGTTACATTGTAGTTATGAACAGTTTATAAGTTATCCGCATAATGGAAATATTACTATCTATTAGAGTCTATACCCGTTTGCTGTATAACTATATATATATATATGTGTATTTTATTATTATACTGGAACTATATTAAAATAGTCATAATCTTTAGTCCTATACTTATACTCGTAAGTATTGTTGTTATTGTTATTGTTATTTTGGTGGAGTCCTTTAATACCATCCAGGAACTTAGACGAAGTTTTCACTTATAACCATATGGCTCTAATGTCCTTTCGAAGCCGGTCTCGTAAGCTTTGAAAATACTTAATCTCTCTACCTCCATCTATCGCTTCATTATACAGGTTTCCGAGACCGAGATATTCATCGAGGAATACGACTTCAAATTCTACTCGAAGCCTTACTTCCTAAGGTATAATAACTACAGTAGTATATACAACTACACCATATCAATGCAGACTGTAGTATATAATAGTCCTTTATATTGTTTATTATTGTTTTTCCGTTGTATATTGAATGTATATTATCATCAAATTATTATCGTATTACTATTATTTTATTATTATTTTCTTCCCGCACGAGCGAAGGGGTCTACATGACCCTATTTTAGTGCTAATAAACTCAATATCATCATCATCATCATAATGCATGTACACATACTCTGTAACATATGTACACACATACACACACACTATACACATACAGGTTAACTTTACCTGGCAAGTTGAACACATGCGGCGATGAGACTGCTAGATATGATGCAGACACCCAGAGTTATATGGTTATAGTAGTAGTAGTTGTAGTAGTAGTAGTAGTAGTAGTAGTAGTAGTAGTAGTAGTAGTTGTAGTAGTAGTAGTAGTAGTAGTAGTAGTAGTAGTAGTAGTAGTTGTAGTAGTAGTAGTAGTAGTAGTAGTAGTAGTAGTAGTAGTAGTAGTAGTAGTAGTATTAGTAGTAGTAGTAGTAGTAGTAGTAGTAGTAGTAGTAGTAGTAGTAGTAGTAGTAGTAGTAGTAGTAGTAGTAGTAGTAGTAGTAGTAGTAGTAGTAGTAGTAGTAGTAGTAGTAGTAGTAGTAGTAGTAGTAGTAGTAGTAGTAGTAGTAGTAGTAGTAGTAGTAGTAGTAGTAGTAGTAGTAGTAGTAGTAGTAGTAGTAGTAGTAGTAGTAGTAGTAGTAGTAGTAGTAGTAGTAGTAGTAGTAGTAGTAGTAGTAGTAGTAGTAGTAGTAGTAGTAGTAGTAGTAGTAGTAGTAGTAGTAGTAGTAGTAGTAGTAATATGTGTAGTAGTAGTAGTAGCAGCAGTTAATAGAATATATGAAATGCATATATATATTATTATTATTATCAGATTTAGGTATAAGTACCTGGGTAATTGTAGAAGCATTGCTGCTTGTCGAAATAATTACCCTTAATTTAACTTTTTGACAAAAATAAAATAATTAAATAATTAAATAATACTAATTTAATGTAGATATATATATATAAAAATATATATCCAGTAAGTGTAGTAGTGGTATGCTGTTATGCTGCTATGATGACTGTGATGTTATACCTATGCTATGTAGATAATGTTGCTATTGCACCCATGTCCTCTTATTGTTAGCCTACACTGTTAGGTTAGTCACTATTCAATGACTCATTACTCAATGACTCATTACTCAATGAATCATTAGTGATTACAAAATATTCCCATTATAACGTTCACAATGCATATATATATATATATATATATATGTCATGTAATGCACGATTCTATTCTACGTATTTAGTAAATTAGGCAAGACAACGTTTCAGGTATTCTTTATTATATTTATATTAAAGCGGGTATCCCACTACAACTCGCTAGAATATCGTTGTCTAGTAATAATATCCGGACATTATTACCGTAAATACTGGTATTGGTAGTGGTAGTGGTAGTGGTAGTGGTAGTGGTAGTGGTAGTGGTGGTAGTAGTAACGATATCGCATTCTCTCAGATCCACATCAGAAAGTCGGTATCGGGGGAGGTGTTCGCTGACCTTGACATGCTGACTAAGCTGTTGATGCCCAGTAACCTCGACACTTTCAACAACGCTAAACCGGCCGGCATTGAAGATCTCTCCGTGGGTAAGGAATGTGTGTGTGTATGTGTGTTTATGTGTATGTAGGTATGTGTTGTTGTTGTTGTTGTTATTAAAGTATTTATTTAAACACATCATTAATAATAATAATTCTATAACGTGTATCGAACAATATATATCACATATAGATTCAAATAGCCAATGTATATAATTCGCACGATAATATTACGATGCGAAACGAACATCAATGTTGGGCGATAGGAAATTGTTTTAATTTCTTTTTAAAGGTATTAATCGATAGATTTTTATTTCTAATTTGTGTGGGTAGTTTGTTCCATCTAATTGATGATGCTGAGCTGAATTTTTTCCTTTCGTATTTGATGCAATGAGTAATCGGTTGGTGTAGTTTAATGGAATTATTATTACGTAATATGTGTATGTATGTATGTATGTGTGGTGTATGTGTATAGACATAGTCACATTCGCTCGTGTACTAAAGACGCGTGTACTACATTCTACAGTAAGTCCACCTCCATCCGTACTTTACTCGTGTATAATCAGTGATAGTCATAGCCTATGAATCTAGATACTTGTTATCAGGACCAGCAATCGTGATCAAAGCTGATTTAAAAGCATAGCCGATCATGATCGAGGAGCGTACCCATAGCTTACAACAATCTCCAATCACTCGATTTATTATTTATTATGATATATTGTATCGACTACAAAATCGCATGGTGGTATCACTAGATTAGTTTATAGAGATAACCGTAGCTCAATGTAGATCCATTCGAGCGCTACAATCTAGATGTTTACTAACGTTAGTCTGCCTATAAACCTGTAAACCAATGGTTTAAACACTTCAATTACGCATTGATTAGTAGTAGTAGTAGTAGTAGTATAATTGATTTATTCACAAAAATCTAATTTTAAAAATTGTTCGGAAGTGATATGGCTATACCCATAATAAAAAATAAAATAAATAATAATAATATAATATCAATAATAATAAGAATTTATTGTATGGAAATGTGTTTTGGAAAGAGTGTGTATTAAAGTGCAGTTCATAAAATTAGTTATTCTAGCTCAGTGTGCGTATCTATGTAGTTTACTTTTTAAATTTGTTTTATTGTTTAATCATTAGTTATAGTAATGGGGAGACTTATTGAGTAGACAGATGTACAATCTCTCTCAGTTAGAATCGATAAAAATAATATCAAAGATATAACACACACACACTATCTTGCTTACTTACTCGCTTAATTTGGGATTCTTTTTATGGATTCCCGGACAGTTATATACATCCAAATATCACGATTCATCACGGCCGCTCGTAGATCATTTTCTCGTAGACCGGTATCACGCTCTAGATTCTTTATATAATACTCCCTATTTACGCAGATTAATAAATAATTACCCGCGCCACTGTTGGTAGTATCAAAGTCACTTGTGTAGGACAGGGTTTATTTAAGACTAGATATTTACTATTAGACATCAATATTACCAATTGAATGCTACACACTTGCATATATTGTTTACAATTACAATGTATACATGTTCACTGGGTACCGTTACAATACACACGTGCACACATGTATTGCTATTTTGGTGGAGTCCTTTCATCCCATCCAGGAACTTGGAATAAGTTTTCACTTATAACCATATAGCCTTAATATCGCTTCGAAGCCGCTCTCATGTTAAGGAATCCGTAGTTTTAACGAGAGCCGATCATTTATTAATACACAATTATATAATATCACTTCTGAATATTATTTTAAGACCTATTTTATCAGTCCGGATGAGGCTCCAACCCGTGACCTACTACCTGAGTGTCCGACGCCTTAGCCAGCCGAGCCACGCAGACAATTGTATATATATTCACACATTATACCAGGTGACCACTCCGATGATGAAGACATAGACTGGAGGATAGAGCAGACCCCCTTCACTACATGCGACAGCGATGGTGACAGCGGCTCCCTACAGAAAGCCAAGTACGGGTTCGGTAATCAGTACTCGGGAATGCTGTCTAGAATACAGGTGAAAGTTCGCGCCGAAATCCAGCCCACGCGTCTAATATTTACGCGATTTAAAATATTGTTTTGAAATTTTCGATCGAATGCAGATATTCTAGTGATTTGATATATCTATTTTTTGGTTTTATTAATTTTCAATAATAATCTGAATCTCTTTCTATTCCACTGTTCAACAATTTACAAAAGTCATAAATATATATATATATATATATATATATTACATTATCATATTGCTGTGATATAATTTAATTAATATTATATTATTATTTTAAATTGAATATCACCGACATAATAGTATATACGTATGTTTGTATGTGTGTGCGTGTGTGTGTGTGTGTTTGTGTGACAGCTAAGTTAACATCACTGCCACACATAGGCAGAGATATCAGATATAGTAGATCTACCCGATGCAGACTTCACGCCTCAGTCGGAAAGAGGCAAACTTAGACGATCCGCCGAACTCAGCAAATTTGACAGAGAGCATTACCTGTTAGTGCAGGCGTACTTGTGTAGTGTATCGTGGGGGGTAGGGTGGGAGAGAGGGGTGTAGGGTGGGAGAGAGGGGTGTAGGGTGGGAGAGAGGGGTGTAGGGTGGGAGAGACACAGAGCATTACCTGTTAGTACGGGCATATTTGTGTCGTGTATGGGGGGGGGGGTAAGGATTGAGAGAGGGATGAGGGTGGGATGGAGTTAAGGATGGAGAGAGGGGTGTAGGGTGTGAGGTAGGGATTGAGAGAGGGATGTAGGGTGGGAGGTAGGGATGGAGAGAGGGATGTATAGTGGGAGAGATAGAGAGCATACATGGTAATAGAATACTCAACATGGACTCATATCAACCCTAAGTGCTAGAGGTTTAGGAACTAGAGCTACCCAGCAAACAGTAAGAGCAGCATAATAGCAGCATAACAGCATATTCTAGAGCCTCAAATGTTTACATTGTGCTATTATGCTGCTATTAGATGTCTATTATGCTGCTATTATGCTGCTATTAATTTGTCAGGATGTTATGCTGCTATTATGCTAATATTATGCTGCTATTAATTTTAAATGTATATTATGCTGCTATTATGCTGCTATTATTATAATAGCAACATAATATACATTTAAAATTAATAGCAGCATAATAGCAGCATAATAGCAGAATAACAGCAGCATAATATACATTTAAAATTAATAGCAGCATAATAGACATTTAATAGCAGCATAATAGCACAATGTAAACATTTGAGGCTCTAGCATATGCTGTTATGCTGCTATTATGCTGCTCTTACTGTTTGCTGGGTAGTCCCACTCTTTAAAATAACGTCCACCTATCCTCTCTATTAGTTACTATAAATCATTGCTAACTCTTACATTTTAATTTCTCTCTTCCACTATACTGATCTAATTATAGTGACTAATAAACCATTACTCATCAATATCATCATCGTGTATCCTTTAAAATAATTATAATAATAATTTTAAATAAAGTGCAAATAATTTTATAATTCGTAAACACGTTTTATCGAGATCCTGATGCAAGTTTAGTGTTTATACGTTGCCGGGTGCCGTAACCAATGACGATCTCCCTAGCGACGTGGTCGTACATGTGTAACTATAGATTTGAGATACCCTCAGTACCCATAGTACCCTAGTGCTGAGATACCCCCTCTTAACGGAACGATTTTGTATGTTTGACCAACCAATCAAAATAAAGTTATGGTAAAAGTGGGGGGCGGGGGACCAATACATAGGAGGTCCCCTAGATTTAAAGTGGGAGGGACATATCCCCCCGTCCCCCCCTATTGCAGCGCCCCTACCCCCCCATAGTAGCCTAGTACCCTAGGGCCCACGATACTACCACTACTAATGCACCGTTCCCTCAGGGCGGACTATGTTGACGAAGACGACCTAGTACAGCAGATACAGAAGTTCAGACCTTGGTGGAACGAGGAGGACATTGAAGGTATCATACTTGTAGTAGTGTTGGTAGTAGTGATGGTAGTAGTGCTGGTAGTAGTGCTGGTAGTAGTGCTGGTAGTAGTAGTAGTAGTAGTAGTAGTAGTAGTGATAGTAGTAGTAGTAGTAGTAGTGATGGTAGTAGTAGTAGTAGTAGTGATGGTAGTAGTACTGGTAGTAGTGATGGTAGTTGTGATGGTAGTAGTGCTGGTAGTTGTGATGGTAGTAGTGCTGGTAGTAGTGCTGGTAGTTGTGATGGTAGTAGTGCTGGTAGTAGTGCTGGTAGTAGTGATGGTAGTAGTGCTGGTAGTAGTGCTGGTAGTAGTGCTGGTAGTAGTGCTGGTAGTAGTGCTGGTAGTAGTAGTAGTAGTAGTGATAGTAGTAGTAGTAGTAGTAGTAGTGATGGTAGTAGTACTGGTAGTAGTGATGGTAGTTGTGATGGTAGTAGTGCTGGTAGTAGTGCTGGTAGTAGTAATAGTAGTGGTAGTGGTAGTAGTAGTATTAGTAGTAGTAGTAGTAGTAGTAGTAGTAGTAGTAGTAGTAGTAGTAGTAGTAGTAGTAGTAGTAGTAGTAGTAGTAGTAGTAGTAGTAGTAGTAGTAGTAGTAGTAGTAGTAGTAGTAGTAGTAGTAGTAGTAGTAGTAGTAGTAGTAGTAGTAGTAGTAGTAGTAGTAGTAGTAGTAGTAGTAGTAGTAGTAGTAGTAGTAGTAGTAGTAGTAGTAGTAGTAGTAGTAGTAGTAGTAGTAGTAGTAGTAGTAGTAGTAGTAGTAGTAGTAGTAGTAGTAGTAGTAGTAGTAGTAGTAGTAGTAGTAGTAGTAGTAGTAGTAGTAGTAGTAGTAGTAGTGGTAGTAGTAGTAGTAGTAGTAGCAGTAGCAGTAGTAGCAGTAGTAGTAGTAATAGTGATGGTAGTAGTAGTAGTAGTAGTAGTAGTAGTAGTAGTAGTAGTAGTAGTAGTAGTAGTAGTACTGGAAGTAACAATAATATTTAATAACTATCGAACGTTAAAATTAAAACAAATTATTTATTACGATATATATTTGATACTTTTTAAAATATTTAAAATTCAATTTAATACGATTATTAATATTTATTTAAAATATTGAATTATTTTAAGAGTAGTAGTAAGTAGTAATAGTATTTATTTATACACAAAGATTAATATAAAATTCTACAATGTGTTTTACTGTTTGTCGAACAGTTTACAGGTGTGGGTTCCCGGATGATTTAACGATCATCCGTAAAAATAATATAATAAAATAACATTCTTAAATATAATAATATAATAATAATATAATAACACGATTACATTTCAAAGAGGGTTAGATGAGTGGTATTTTAGTGGGGAACGTTTAAATAGCTCCTTGAGTTTATATTTGAAAGTGGTTATTGCCATATCTTCTTTGCGTATGGATTGGGGAAGTTTATTCCAGAGAGTTGCACCTCTCCAGCTAAATCGTTTATTACCGTACTTTCGTAGTCGTGTAGTCGAAGAGGTTGTTTTCCGCTTTATTTATATAATATACATAATAGTTATATATACAATATTCCATGTGTGATTATATTAATGACGAATTAATACGAATAACAAAAATACGCAGGTAATTTCCAACAATCTCAGAAGGATATCCTGTCACGTCTGAAACCTAAACACCACCTATTGAGTAAACATGAGCGGCATTCCGTTTACCTTTCATTAGTCGACATCCTGTTGGCTTACGCATACGAAAGCCGTATTTCTTTTGGTGAACAATCGGTTACTATAAATTTCTACATTATCTAATGATAATCTTTTGTTATAAAGGCTTATTTTATATATATAAAAACTTCATATATGACCAGGAATCACATTTTGATAAGATTTAATTCGTCATTAAACTTAATAAGGTTTAGATAAATTAGTCAGCTTCTATCAATAACCTAAATCTGACAGGAATACATATGAGGTCCCTCTAGATTTTAAAGCGGGGGGGACATAACCCCTACGTCCCTCCCCCCTGTTGCAGCGCCCCTAATAATCATACTTATTTAGTTGCGCATGTATAACACACAAGGGCTAGGTTAATCACATTAGTCAAGAGATGTTGGTCAGTTATACATGCAGATCTAGAGTACACCGATATACGTATTGATAAGTCGTAGTTGTATCTATTACCGCGGTATATGATTAGTTTGTTATTGATTTCTTTAATTATTAATTTTCTATAAAATGTATAGTCTAAATTTATACTATAATTTATTTTAACATATATAGTGTATTAATATTTGTTTATTTTTAAACTGAAATCATTACGTCGTGTGTATAAAATCTGTATTACATAAGTGATCAAATAAAATTGTCTCAGTTTTTAAATGTACACGATAGAATAACTATTTAACTAATATGTATTATAGGTGTATACGTAATCGTTAATAGTCCTAATTTAACTGCTTATCCGTAATATATACTTTTGTGCACTATAAATAGAGAAATATACATTGTTAGTGTATAAGATATATATAGGGATGGGTATAATAATATATATATATATATATATATGATATTATATATTT